>JAOTQR010000092.1:17701912-17712642 GCA_025774065.1 Solanum ossicruentum | reverse complement strand
TAATTCTTGATTGGAGGGGACATCAAAGGTCTCCGTCCTTCTTCTACATATACATTTCCATAATCGAAAATAGTAATTGTTGAGATTCATTGAAAAAATTGACGATTAATTTTAATTAATTTGAATGAAATTTGACTGCTGAGTTCTTAGCAAAAAATGACTTATCAAAAGTATTGAATTTTTAGAAAAAATGAAAAAAGAACTTTCAAACGTAAATCATCTTGTATTGTTTAGATTCAGAAGTAAACTAGTACATTCTCTTTGGCTGGCCGACTTGTTGTAACCTTGTTGGGTGAGAATGGTAGCAAGAAAGGACGGGAGACAACCATGCATGGTACTTCTCAATCTTATCCTCGATATTAAAAGAATTATTAGTTTTATGCTCAATTAAATTTGGATTAGTCCAAGTAAAGATTTAACGTGCCCAACGCACACTATAATATTTTTCATAGTGCACTATAAAAATATCACATTTTTGAAAGTCAACTACTTTCGATTTCAGTTCATCAGACCATCAATTATATTGCTCTCATCATTTAAAAAAAATGAGCTAGTTTGACTTGGCATGCAGTTTAATAAAAGAAAAAAAAATTTTCAATCTTTTGATTGTAAATTAGTGTTATGTTAAATATATCAAATTAAAATGTTATTTAATCTTGTGATCTTAAACATGTTACGTGAAAAGTTAAAATTAAAATTTTGCCAAAAAAATATGTCATTCTTTATTTTAAACTGGCCTAGATAGAAAGTACATGAAACAAGTGGATGTACGATAAGATGAGGAGACCTATTACCTCTTGCACAAGGAGGAGCTCGAAGTTCGTGTACAGATCTATTTAACTACTGTTAATATTTATTTTATTTAAATTATATATATATATAAGAAAATTTATTAGATATATAAAACTATTAAATTTAATATTTAACTAAAATTGTTATTTTGAAATTTATAACTCAACCAGTTGAAATCATGAATCTGCCTGATGCTTTTGCATGCCTTTATCAAGTATTGTACGTAGGGCACGCGTTCAAATAAATGGCTGTGTGAAATAATGGTCCTTTTTATGAGGGTATTGTTTTGCAATCTGGCAAAACAAAAAAAGCTTGTCGTTTAAGAAGAGAAATGATCACTTTAAAATTATAATTAGTAGTAGTACTGACAATTGCATTCAAAAATTGACTTGACTTACATTGCATATGATAAAGTTTTTGCTGACGGAAGACATGATTTTAAACAGAAGGGTTAAGAGGATACAAATTAGGATAGAAAATTAATAAGTATCAATAAATTATTTTATTGTCCATTCATATAAATAGTGATAGTATTGTTTGTATAGTATTTTATCCTTCGATTTTTAGTATTACTATTTTGTTATTTCTTCTACATCAATTATTGCAGTATTATTTTGTTCTAGTTTTCATTAAATATATTTGTTATTTTTGCTATAGATGTTTGTTGTATTTATATAATATTATTTGTTTTCCACTTTAGTGGTAAATTGTGCGTACATTTTATTCTCACGTGGGATTCCACTAGATATGTTATTGTTTGCTATAGTTGTTTCTAGTACTTTTCTTACTTTTTTTTTATGACTACTTTGAATTGTTTTACTTGAACCAGCATCCTATCGAATTAAAGTAAGATTTACTTATACTTTTATCATCTTCAAAGCTCACTCTATGAGACTATAGTGAGCATATTGCTGTTAATAATGTGTTTTTGTTGAATAGTAAAATGTCGAAGCTTTCGTTTTCAGTGAAATCCACGTACGTACATACATAACGACATAATTATTTCGTTTTCGTGCGTACATACTTGTTAATTATATTGTTTAGAGATGATTCAACAAGTGTCTAATACGTAAGATTTGCATGGATTTTTGTCTCTTTGCATGAGACAATATACGTACGAAAAGATTTGACATATATTCCTTGACATTATATGTTTGTCATAATAATTAGTTGATAGACGCATCCAAAATCAAAATAGGTTTACCACTCATTATATTAAGTAGATATCGTGGCAGAGTATTAAACATGCACTGCCTTCAATTAATTCAGCACATCATAGTTCATATCATGCTAGCTTTCCACCAGCAGTAATGCTTAAGACAACTTTAGTTACTATTTCTGAATACCACAAACACATCAACAATTATGGGATGACATATGAATAAAGTAAATATTCAATAAGGAGAAAGTATATCTAAAAGTAAACAAGGGTAGGATATTAAAAGCTTAGTATAGACAAGACATCAAATTACAGCAAGTCATCCCTGCAACTCAAATTAATTTGTAATTTTCTCCGAGTACAGCGACAAAAATCGTTACTACAGAGTTTGTACATTAAATAATGCTTGACAAAACTGATAAATACACAAGCGATCGTCTAGCTTGGCGTATTGCTCTACGCTAGTGTTATACAAGATCCAGACTTGGAAGACTTGCGGAGTGCTCACTTAGATCTCAAAATTGTTGAAACCAAGTTGCACTAGCCCAAGAAACTCTTTTCTGGTGTCCCCGAGGAACCAGTCAATGCTATACCATCATGACAATATCAGATCAAATATACAAGGCGATGAACCCAGGGGTAAAGAATGCTGCAAAAGGAAGTCCGTCTGAAAGCAAGAAATCATCAGATGTACCAGAGTCTTTGTGAAACCTTAATCCCATTGAACCTTCCCATTGGTGTACGAGAACATTCGCACGTTAAGAAGTGGTTTCAATTTTGCTTCTCCAGTACTCTTGTAATAATTTACTTCAGCGTGAAATATTATACGATTAGATATGTAGATCCTTCAGCGTGTCCAGCTTATCTAATTTCCCATTTGATGATAGCATAGCCGAATTTTCACCAGTATTCAAGTTAACTCCATTTTGAGGGGCTTTCTGTGTCTGATGGTAAGCTGAACCTGTAGCAACTGAGCTACGAATACCTTCAAAGTAAGTTGAATACGGGAAGTATACGGCACAGCGTGCTTTCCATCCTGCATAAGCATTCCGAACACATCACTCGCCAGGGAATTATCATTGTTCTTTCAAATTTAAGGATTTAGGGTCTCCATTTTGCCAAAAATTGCCAGCACATACGCAAGCAACATAACTGAAGGCATGAAATAATAATGGGACATACTACTACTAGGAGACAGCAGACAAAAGACGGGCATAAGCATGCATTCAACTTAATCTTTTGCTTTTCTTTTAAAGTAATAAGCAAGCACTTAACGTGAGACAACAGAATGTAGAATAAAGGCTTGAAAAGTTGTGACTACACCTAAAAGTCATTTTCCTGTAGCTGTCACACTTGGAATGGGGTATCTACCTATTTTACCTGTAAATAACCTTAGCTCAAACAGAGTAAACAAGCAGACTTGCAGAGACAATTTTACATTAAAAAATGTATACATTTGAAATGAACCATTTTGGGTGATCGACCACTGCTGCAATCCCAGATGCAGTGTTATCGAACGCATGCTTAAAGCGCACTTAAGCCTTGAAGCGAGGCTTAGAACGTGTTAAGCGCTTCGCGTCGCTTAATGTGCACTTCAGTGCCGTCATCAAGGTTCTAAGGTATACTTTCCTTGCCAATGAACCTATTCTAAAGAAACGACACTAAACAATCGATATTTCACTTTATCGTAATTGTTTTTCAATTTCGTTGTTCATATATTTATCATTCATGCTTATCAATTATTAGTCTTGGACTAAACATATATATTTGTATTTTCTCCCTTTGCGCCTTTTATTATTAAGGCCCAAGCTTTATCTGCACTTTGTGCTTAAAGCCCAAACAGACCTTAGAGCTTTTTTGGTCTTTGCTTTTCAGAACTCTGCCCAGATGACCTCACCGGACTAGCAAGTAGACTGAAATTACAAGGTACATAGTTCATTGGATATACAACTGTCCAATATAATAGGAAAATGCAGAAAATGAAAAAAAGAAGTGTTAAAAAAGAGGGCCAGAAAATCCAATCAGAGGGAACTCCACAAATCAGAGGTAGAGCACATCAACTTCCTCAACCAAGCTGCACAGCATGTTTTAAAAAACCTTTGGAAGTCGATTCCCACTTGGATGTTAACTTCAAAGAGATAAGGAGTAGGGGTGTGCAAAATTCAGTTTAAACCGAAAATACCAACTGAACTGAAAGCATTCGTTTTCTCGATCAGCTTAGGTTTGAATAATTCAGTGATTCAGTTTTTGATTTTCTAAAAGAACCAATAAAACTGAAGTTTACATACTTAGATGCGCTATATAATTAGTTTTGGGACTCGTATGAATTGCTCAGAAGTTTTGGTAGTCAGGAGCTTGTGAAGAGTCCCACATTGGCCCTTTTAAGGGATAGGAGGTCTCTTTATATGGATTGAGCAATCTTCACCTCTTGAGCTAGCTTTTGGGGTTCAGTTAGGCCCAAGATCCATTTCTTTTATGGAATCAGACCAGGACTCATCCCAATTCTTATTTCTGATGTTGGGGCCCCCATATTAAGTTGTCCAGCCCCGAGTGTGGTGTGCGTGTGTCTGTTTGGTCCCACAACGGCCCTTTAAAGGATGAGATCAATCTTCACTCTTGATCTAGCTTTTGTAGTCGATTTACACCAAGATTTACTTCTTTGACAGAAACAAAATTAAAGAGCAGGAACAGAACAAAAACACTCAAATCTATAATTTAGCAATAATTTGAGCTCACCTTTACCTTAATTAAAGAACCATCAAGAAAATCCCGTTAAACAAATAGATGAATAGGAACAGAGTAAAAGCGGAAACACCTCTGGGAAAAAGTTAAAAAGCAGGAACAAAACAAAAACACTCAATTTCTATAATTTAGCAATTTGACATAGAGTGTATGGCTTTTTAAGCCACAGCGGTGATAGGTCACAAACTGAAACAAAATGAGTGGCAGTTTAACCGCATTCAAACTGCAGAAATATGATATGTATACTTCTCTTATCTTTTAGCAGAATAAGAACAGCATGCATCATATATTGATATCAAGAATCAGAACAACATGAAATGGCAAAAAGCAAAGCACTTACTCAATGCAGCATCGTGGTCATTCAAGGTTTTCTCCAGGAGTTTGTGAACTGAAATGCAGTCTTTCAAGTTCCATGTCCTAACAGCTCCTCGTACTCCATCCCTAATTTGTAGAAAAGTCAAAACAGAACCCTTAAAAAGTTTTGATAACATAGATAAAGAGACATTATTAGCAATCTGTTAGACTGCTAATTGATTCATTAATACAAGTCCTTACTCAGAAACACAATCATCACCCCCATCTTCAATTAACTTGACAGCTACAGCCTTCCTAGTTGGTTCCAGGACATACATCAACTCAGCCACTGCAGCCCTGTGCATCAATGATTCTGTACAAATACAACAAAGAAATCATACTTCTCTTAGGAACAAGAACTTGGATCAAATACGACGAATCACTAATGACAGACAAAAATGGACCTTTATGCTTTTCAAGGAAAATGTTGTTTGCCTCAATCAGAGATTTCTCGTGTAACTGACTGAAAATGCCAACAGACGCAAATAGGTACTTCAGTCTAATAACAAGGATAAATCACTGTGTAATAAATCAATATCCAAAACATTAAAGATAGATGAGAAGTGGATGATTCAAGGGAACCTAAAGGTAGGTCGCTCGACTTCTAAGACACGCCACACAAGTTTTTCGGTCTCAGTTACTGGTGAAGGCAACCCTCCTATTTTATGGAAGAATTTTATCTGCAAGAGATCATATTCTATATCAAGAAGGAGGTATAGCCCTCAGAATTACAACAAGTTCACCAAGTATTTGAACACAGTGCAAAGAAAAGGTTGACGAGGAAAACAAACATAACTTACACTACTGCAGAAAATAAAATTATTCAAATATGAAACAAGATAAATATACCAAGCAGAGATGAGATTTTGGATTTTCTGCATCCAACCTCAGTAGATGCTTTACAGCCTGGAAAAAGATAAAGATCAAAGAGAATGTTTATCAATGGTTATACAGAAGAAAAAATAAATCTCTTTTATAAGGAGAAAGAAAAGAAAAATGTTGATAACTCTCAAAGAAAAGAAAAACATTGATAAATCTCTTTTATACGGAGAAAGAAAAGAAAAAAGTTGATTCCTGATACATCATAAGACAAATAATTAAACCAGGAAAAAAAGAAAAGGATGGTAATTCAAGCAGTTGACTAAAATGCACTGCAACCAGTACCAGACATAGATATACTATACAAAAATCATATCATATATATATAAAAGAGAATTGGGAGCCCGCCTACATGGCGCCCTCACAATCCACCAAATTATTTTCCTAAAATTTAGGTCTTTAAAATTATTAATTAATAATTAATGATCAATTATACCTTCCTGAAAATAAGGACTTTCAAAAGTTTTCCTCAACAGTCGCATCTCCTAATTAGCAATTACATTGTCATACACCCATTCACACAATTTTAAATACTTCCATTCACCCACATCTGGCCCACCAAGTTCTCTCCTCCCAGCGAAGACGCAGAACTTCGTGAAAACCTAACCGGATGCTCTCACCCTAGAGGTTTAGTCAAAGCCAAGATCCAAGACAAGCAAGGGATTCCTCCATACCAGTAGCGTTTGATTTTCACCAAAAAGCAACGCAACGATTTATTTTCGTACTCTTGGCGACTATAACATCCAGAAGGAGTCACAAGTCACCACTAATGATAATTGAGTAGCACCGCTTCAATTATACAACCGTAAAAGCATCTTAAAGTAGACGCATAGGTTTCGAATTATCTAATTGTCGCCTCTTTAGGATTTGCTAACGAATATCACATTTGGCCCACATATTTATGAATGTCGTTGTAGCATTACTCGACTGCTCTTCTTTTTTTTTTTTACAACTGCTTTATTTTTCTTTTTGTTGTAGCATAACTCGACTGCTCAGTTGTTCTATTTGGACTTTGGTAGAGTGAACTCTTCTCCATAATTTTAAACTTTAACAATCATATCTTCAATATATAATTATTAGTTGCGAAAAAAATTAATTAAAAGAGGACTTTTTTGCTTTTTGAACTCCACCGAGATGAAGTGTTCTACCTTCGATCATTGAAAAAGTTAGTGATTTTAATTTTTCCTGTTTACTTTGTTTTTTTTTTTTTGAAAATGGTAATTATTTTTATTCTCCATAATATAGTACTTAGGTTGTGCTGGAAACCATATTTACATGAGAAACGGTAAAGAACACTGACCTATCCCTATAGTGAGTCTAAGACACCAATGATGGAGACAGTATCATTAGAGTACCTCTAATTACACCAAAAATATTGAGTCAAAATGCAATTCAGTTTGACTTGTAGCATACTACTCTCCCTATTCTCAAAAACTCTAAGGTTCCTCTCTTTCCATATAGTCCACCAAATAGTGGCAGGGACAATTAATTGCTTTTGTGTTTTGCTTGTGTCCCGGCTTCTTCCCAACTGTATAGAGCCTCTGGAATCCTACCAGGCATGGACCAGGAAATGATTTTGAGTCTCAGGAACAGATTCCACAACTGGCCAGTGATTTCACATTGGATGAATAAATGATTGACAGTTTCTGCAGTTTTCCCACAGAAAAAACATCTAGAGCAGAGAGGAATTCCCCTCTTCATTAGATTCTCCTGTGTCAATACTGCTTCCTTAGCAAATAGCCACACAAAGCAAGCTACTTTGTAGGGGATCTTGGCTTTCCATATAGGTCTCCAGGGCCATCTGATTAACTGCAAATTTTGGTGGTTCAGCTTCCCGTATGCTGATCCTACTTTAAAATTCCCTTCACAGTTCCCCAACCATTGCAATTTGTCCTAACCTATTTCCAGACCACTAAACTGGTCAATGCTTCTAAAAAATTCTGCTACTCTCGGAATTTCTCAGTCATTGAGGTGTCTTCTAAATAGAAAATTCCACCCCTGAGGAGTCCATAAGTCAGCTACAGTACTTTGTTGCTGAAGAACTAGACTGTGGATGTTAGGGAAGAGTGTCTCTAAACTACCTTCTGCATGCCAATCGTCCTTCCAGAATCTGGTTTTTGTGCCATCAACTACTTTAATCTTGGTGTTTGATTTGAATTTATTCCAAAGTACTCTAATGGATTTCCATAAGCTAACACCATAAGGAGTGGTAACCTCCTTTGTCATCCAACTATCACTCTATTCATATTTTGCCTTTATGACTGAGCCCCACAAATTTTGATTACCATTTGAGTATTTCCAAAGCCACTTCATCCTCAAAGCTTTGCTCTGGTTCTTCATGTTTTTGATCCCCAAACCCCCAACTCTTTTTTCAGTGATTACAGTTTTCCATTTGAATTTATTCCAAAGTACTCTAATGGATTTCCATAAGCTAACACCATAAGGAGTGGTAACCTCCTTTGTCATCCAACTATCACTCTATTCATATTTTGCCTTTATGACTGAGCCCCACAAATTTTGATTACCATTTGAGTATTTCCAAAGCCACTTCATCCTCAAAGCTTTGCTCTGGTTCTTCATGTTTTTGATCCCCAAACCCCCAACTCTTTTTTCAGTGATTACAGTTTTCCATTTGACTAATTGATACCCCTTCCTTCTCTTGCTCCCTTGCCACAAAAATTTTCTCCTGATGCTATCCAACCTATTGATGATTCCTGTTGGTACAGGAAATAATGACATCATATATGTTGGAAGTGCATCAAGCACAGAGTTAATCAAAGACTTCAGAGTTACTCTCCCCCCTAGTGAAAGGTACTGAGACTTCCACCTTGCTAACCTCTTCTCACATTTTTCAATCACCCCATTCCAGATTTCCATGGAGTTGGATTTCGCCCCCAAGGCATAGCCAAATATGTGGTAGGGAGGGCACCAACTTCGCCACCGAGTATTGGCTTCAAAATTTGCATGTTTGGTACTTCATTTCCTGGATACAAGAAGCTTTTCCTCCAATTGACATGTAGCCCAGACATACCTTCAAAACTAACAAGAATCAATCTCAGTATTTTAAGGTGGTCTTCCGTAGAATCACAAAAGATCAGGGTGTCATCTGCATACTGCAGATGAGTGATCTCTAGACTTTCCCTTCCAGCTCTAGCAACTTCAAAACCTCTCAGCCACCCTTGACTGCTAGCATTCTTGATCATATTGTTGAGACCCTCCATGACTAGTATGAAAAGGAAGGGTGATAAGGGATCACCCTGCCTAAGACCTCTCTGTGATCTGAAGTATCCTGTTGAAGATATACAAAACTTAATCCACTGTCTCCATTTGTAACCAAAACCCATCTTCTCCAGCATTCCCATAAGAAAATCCCAATTGATATGATCATATGCTTTCTTTATGCCTAATTTACATAGAATTCCTGGGTTTTTTTATACTAACCTGGAGTCTACAACTTCATTAGCTATGAGAACTGCATCCATTATCTGTCTCCCTTTAATAAAAGTTAATTGTTGTGAATCAACAAGCTTGGACATCACTTTCTTCAACCTTTCGGTAAGCACTTTTGAGAAGATCTTATACATACTACCTATTATCAAACTAATAGGTCTAAAGTCCCTCAATTCTTTTGCGCCTTTTTTCTTTAGGATCAAGGCTATGAAGGTAGAATTCAAACTTCTTTCAAACATCCCTTGTTCATGGAAACTCTGGAATGTTTCCACTATGTCGCCTTTCACCACCTCCCAATATTTGATGTAAAACCCCAAACTAAAGCCATCCGGTCCTGGTGCTTTATCAGTAGCGCACTGCTTTAAACACCTCAAGACTTCTTCCTCATCAACGCTTCTTTGAAGATCCTCCATTTCCTCCCCTGTCAGCCTTAGGCAGTTCAAAAGTTGCTGGCAAATCTCCACTGCACCTCCTCAGTATAAAGTTTCTGATAGAACTCCACTATTTCCCCTTGGATTATTTCTGGTTCTTGGACAATGTTTCCTTGGACTAGCAGTTGGTCAATGTTGTTGTACCTCATGTGTGCATTAGCCATCTTATGAAAGAACGTTGTGTTCTTATCCCCTTACAACAACAACAACATTACCCCAATGACTCAAAGTCTCCCGCCCATTGCGGGGTAAGGGGGGGTCGGATGTACGCAGCCTGACCTCTATGTTTAAAAACATAGCGCGACTGTTTCTAGATGACCCATGATGAGCGTCGAAAGTTGCATTGACTAACCGCTACTTCACAATTGAAAGAAGCGCAGACAGTTTAAAGAGCCATTTTGCTTCATTCCATCATACCCCAAAAAAATAGTGAATCTTTGGCTCCTTCCTTTAACCAAATTGATATTGATCTTTGTCTCCGGTAGATCTCCTCATTTTTTATCAAATCCTCAAAGTTCAGAAGTAAACTTGCTTTTTCTGTTGCCTCATCCTCTGTTAGACCTCTATCAGTAGTAATATTTTCCATAGCAGCTTAGCTTTTCAAGGATATATTTTCTCTGTTGCCCAAGATTTCCTTGCTCACTTCTGCTCCACTCCTTCAATCGTGTTTCAACGCTTTTAATTTGGATGCGAGGACATAATCAGGGCTCCCAGTATAATCAAACGAGTTCCAACATATCCTAACTCTATCAACGAAGCCTTCAGTCCTTAACCACCAGTTCTCAAACTTAAAATAGCTGTTGTTCTTCTTCCAGGAACCACCTTGGAGTGTGATCAGAGAGTGATCTGACAAGATTCTCTGCATAGTGTACTGTTTCAGGTTGCTAAAAGCATCATCCCATTCTTGAGATACCAAGACCCTA
>JAOTQR010000092.1:17661367-17679442 GCA_025774065.1 Solanum ossicruentum | reverse complement strand
TACTCACTTGTACTACATAGTGTAGGTTAGTTTCCTATAAATAGGATCTTGTACTTATGTAATAGATACAACAAAAATTTCTCTCAATTTAATTTTCTCACTATTTTCTCTATTTCTCACATGTACAAACTTGGAAAGAAAATCCTAAAATTATCTTTTAACTTTTAAAACCCTAAATTGGCCCAATTTTTTTCTAAGAAATACAAAAGACGACGTCTTTCTTGCCATTGTTGCTATGGCGTCGCCTTTTGAAGATCGTCTCACCATAAAGCTAAAAGGCGATGAAGGGTCGAGGGCCTCACCTCACCTCTCGCCATTGGCAACACAGCGATCACCTTTCACAACACTGACCTACATTTTGCATTTCACCCGAAAATGCCTACATCGGAGCACATGTTAGCATGATTATATTCATACATACATTTTCACTAATTTTACAATTTTCTACAATCTTAGTTTAATTTTAATTTTTTAGTATATATACTTATTTTATTAATTTATAAATTATTAAAATTAATATTCATGAAGTTTACGCATCATGATTTGGAGCTTATGCCTTGCAATTCATCACGTCAAAAGTCTCACCATCCGTCCTTTAAACACACTACGTGAGCTTTGCTAATCACCCTCCCTCTTTTTTGGTAGTAAGTTCATACTACACTATTTTACACAAGCCCTGTCGAACTCCACACCATACTCGTGGTTCT
Source organism: Solanum ossicruentum (assembly GCA_025774065.1). NCBI lineage: Eukaryota > Viridiplantae > Streptophyta > Magnoliopsida > Solanales > Solanaceae > Solanum > Solanum ossicruentum. The sequence goes on along the minus strand of JAOTQR010000092.1, from coordinate 17,678,735 downwards.
TGGCTGTTAGACACTCCTAAGACTTCATTTATTACTTTCTTATTGCAAATTATCATTTTTACAAGGAGAGATAAGGGAGGATGATTTTGATAGGTTAGAAATCCTGAAATAGTCAATTTTATCATGAATCCTTATAGTAATTACTGATGACATGACAATGCAGTATTGTGAATCAACAAATATATATTTATACAGCATAAAATCATCTCCAAAAATAGCTGGCACAAGTACAAATTCACGATTGTACTACAATTATTGCAATGGAAATGCCTCTAGAGCGTCCAAAGTCAGAATTTCATAAACAACTTAACAGATGCAATTCATGCAACCGGTCTAGTACAATAGCCACTGAAGTAATTTAGCATAAAATATATGTTATTAACTCGCATGAATGCAAAGGAATTGAAAAAAAGTGAATATGAACAAAACACTCCCTTGAAAAAAGTGTTTTTTATTAAGAGAAACGAAGAACTTACAACGATGAGTTTGAAGAGGTTGGCCTCTTTAGGAGGAAGCGAAGCCCCCATTTTTGAATAGCGAAGTTTCTAGAGAAAGAAAACCAAGGAAATTCCAGGTAGTGAGACAGTAAATGGGAAAGATACAGCGGAGATGGTGGCGTTTATCTGCTGCAACCCTACTGAGATATAGTCAAGCTGAAGCTTTCGGACTGGGAAGTCCCACGGGGGGCATTTGGGGAATTGCGTTATTTGATTAGATTCTCGGGGAATCTACAACGTTACATTATAGTTCATTTACTAAAATGGTTAGGTAGGTGGAAAAGGGGAAAAATTTACAATTGGACCTGCATGGCCGCATGGGGTGATTGATATTCCAAAAAAAGCAGGATTATTTGGAGTTGAAGTGGTGTTTGGTCATATATTATATTTGAAAAGGCTGATATTTTGTGGGCATAAAAAATTTACATCCGAAAAGATTTATTTATATAGACTACCCAAATAATATCTTTTAAATATTCTAAGAAAAGAAATCATGTCCAAATGAGTCATAGAATTTGTTTGGTCTGCCACAACTCCCAAATGGGCTTCAATTTTAACATGTGTAATGTCATCCCGCGGATGAAATTTGGAGAGAGGAACGTAGGTAAATTTGTCATTGCAACATTAATTTCAAAAGACTTAGCGTAAATAGATTTGTCATTGCAACATTAATTTTGAAAGACTTTCAACTAAAGCGACGATGGTCTCAAATTTCTTAAATTATTATTAGCGAAATAAGTAGCAATTTTCCTTCTAATAATAGTTGGAAAATAAACAATTGATATGTCAATTGCACTAATGATCAATGAAATGAATTGAGAAGTATAAGGTCTCAAATTTAAAATTTCACCTAATGCACAATTTTTTCATTCAAGTCTGGGTGAAGTAGACATACTCAATATATATCCATCGTTGAAAAATAGTAAGTACCCATTAATTAAAGTGTACGCAAATTACTTCAGACACCATAATTGGAAAAAAAAATCCTTAACAAAGAAATAAAATATAAGTGAGATAGCGAGGAACAGAATTATTGATACAGAGATTTTTCGAGACCTTAATCAGAGTTATTGATATAGAAAAATCTCTGTATCAACATCTTTATACAAAAGCTCAATTACTTTGGGATGAACCTCCATTCTTCTTTTGAACGCTCAATGAACTAATAACTCCCTAGGCGTTCAAAGAAGAAGGAAGGTCCATCCCAAAGTAACTGAGCTTTTGTATTTATATATAACAGGTTAGTGACAGATAACAATTCTTGGATGTTGATGCTCAGTTCAAATATAAAACTACCATCTTCTTCGTCCATTCACAGACCAAAAAAATTAAAACAACCAAAAAATGAGGAGAAAGGAATTTAAAATTAGGTTGATCATATATCCATCTACTCTACCTCCCCATTTTCACATTTGCTCCATGTTTTTAATGGTAGAGGCTACAGCGTTATAAGCTTGGTTAATTTCCTCTTCTGTCATCTCAACAGTATCATCACTGTCATATGCAGCATTATCGTTGGCAACCTTTCCACTTACACGAGTCCTCTGCTCTTTCGTCTTCAAAAGTTCATCTTCTCTATTTCTGTACTCCAGCTCATAAATTTTTTTACAGGTCACAGCTTGTTTGCAAAGATCCTTATGCAGTGTAGCTGAACCATCACAACTATCATCAAACTTTGCCAGCTCCTCAACCGCACGAGGGATGCATTCCCACTGCTCAGTTATACGATGCATATCCTACAGAGTTGACATGAATAACCAACAAAGGAAAAACATAAATAAAATGGAGGATGAGTAAACACATCATCAAAGTAAGGAGAAAACAAAAGCTACTGCCAAAACCTTTTACTTTGGTGACTACTTATTTTAATCACTATAACTTTAACTTATTCGTATACCTTATTGTATTACAAATCTTACACCAAAATTTCATCAAATCTTGTTCCAGAGAATCAACATGAATACAGCTAGAATTCTTAAAACATTCAAGGACTCGAGACATGATAAAGTCTCTCCATAGGAAAGCACAATATTCAAAGGATACACTAAGCATATCAATTTACAACCTATCTTCCATTACCTACGACACATAGTATTCATTCAACTTGAAATCCAGATCAAAGGACACTTCTAGCCCTAACAATGAAACTGTATACTCTTTCAATAGAGAAACTCAAAACCTCTACGCATAGGAACAGCCATTTTTTAAAAAATTTCTGACAAGGGCAAATCTAGCCAATAAAAGTTTTACAATGGATCCCAGCACACCTTGGTCAATCATCTCTCAGAATAATTGTTCCCTGTTGAAGTTATTCACTTAGTATGAATAATGATATTCCAACCCATTATGCTTAATGTGATGAGACTCAAGGAAGCACAAAAACTTATGCCCTGTATGATAAAAATCAGTCTGCAACAAGATGTAACTGAGGTAATTTACTCATTCAGCTCTATGTACCTGAGTCATTGTTCCACCTTCTGCTATCACTGACTTGAAAACCAGCAGAATTTTGGCATCGTTTAATGCCATTGCCTGTGTCCTATCATTAGTCACCCATCTACAGTGCAATCAACAACTAAACTAACCTATAGAACCACCTAACCTAACATGCCTCCATGATAGCCAGAACATCCAATGTCCGCCCAGCCTCCATGATAGCCAAAACACCAATGTACACCCAGACTACATGCAAACTGGTTACTACCGCCACATTTACAGGTAGAATTGAGTCAATTGACTACCTTCACTGCCACTACCTTCCACCATGTACATAATGTATTTGCAATTTCAGAATACACTCAGAAAATAAAAGTTCTTGATGGCGTGACAATTTACTTGGGTAAAAATCTACCTACGTGGGGTGTTAACATTACACCAATAGATGCATGATATATGTCTGTGCACACAATTCTATCACGTAACCATGCTTGAATAATCAATAGTTTTGCTACATTATATCACTTAATCAATGTAAGTTAAGTTGGTATGGTGCAAACACCTCGTGCGGATTAGTATTTACAAATTACTTAGCAAACACAAATCCTATCATGAAAATGCAGTTCAATGATACATTATGGTAATATCCAACAAAAGAATGGAGCCTAACATATAAATTAATAAAATAAAAAGTTGTAACACTAGCTATTTGTCATAGAACGGTAACTATTTTCTTAATAAAGTAAATATAAAAAGCGGTAACTAGTTACTGTAAAATATAAAATGCTACTTCGTTTATCATCCATAGCAATAACTGATTTGTGAGAACAGTCCAACATCAACAATCGCTTAATCAACTATGCATCACTCCAAAACTAGGTGGGGTCAACTACATGAAAAAGAGTCCAACATCAACAGTGTTACCTAATTGTTAGCAACAGAATAAATTACCTGGAAATTGGCAAGAAGGAAATCCTGAGGGCTGAGGCAAACCTATAGAAGTCTCAAATGATGATAAGGCGGAAAATTTTTACAGCAAATGCTAAGTTGCTAAAAGAGAAATTATCGCCCTCTAAGCTTTTTCCATGGCAATCATATAGATTACAAAAGAATATCCAAAATGGCAAGTGAAAGAGCAGCAACATAATTCTTATTCAATATAAACCAAACACTCGATAGAAAAAAGTGGGGGATTGTAGCAAAAAATAGGTTACCTGCCCTTGCTTAAGAGAATCTATGGCATCCTGTAAACAGGTTAGAATTCCCTCAGCAGCTATTTTCTTTATCTCATGGGGCTCTGGCTGTATCAAATCAAAGTTGATGGAGTAAGAGAACTTGATACAAGTAACAACATACAATTATGCAAGGACCAAGTATTCATTCAGATTCTTGGATGGACTATATCTCGCGATTCCATTGACGCATTTTCACCTTCTTTCCTTTCCCTTCTCACCCCAAAAAAAGCAGCATAAAATTCTTCGCCTATTCTTTCAGAAAGACAGAGGTCCTTCATTTATTTTTTCTCTTAATAAGACCGAGGACAAAGCTAAACTGTGTCCAAATGAAGATAACCAGTCAAATTGAAAACAGTACAAGTTAACAATTGATCCCACAAAAAACAGATGTCACTTTACCCTTTCATCTTGATTCTCCAGCCATGATATTGTCCGGTTAAGATCATCTATAGCCCATTTTTTGACTTTAGACGGAGAGAAACCATTTTTTACTTTATCACAATGTACTTCCTGTCACAATAAGATAATGTGGATCACAAAAGCAAGTTCTGGTATTGATTCAGAATCCTATTCTGAATCTATATATCGTCGACCTGTGTCAATACAGATAGGTAAAACTCCTTGCCGAGGGCCTGTGCACCCCCGGGATTAGTCGGGGCTCAAAGAGACTTGGACAACCAATCAAAAAAAAAAAAAAGAGATAAGTACCTCAGATGGAGCAGCAGTTTTCTTAAAAGGTGAACTTTTCTCTGCTCTTGTATGAGTTTTCCTAGATGTTGATGGTTTTTCTGTAAGGACCAAGATGGGTCAGTTATGGAACATAGACAAATGGAAAATAGGTGAAGACATCTCTCCTCTTTAAGAGTTAACAGAGAAAAAGAAAACTTCTATTAACAAAATGACAGGAAAATAAATAACACTTTGTCCCATGACTCTCCCTGTCATCAGCTCACCAACCTCCTTGACATTCTGGCACTGGCAGGCGTCAGCCCCATATGGTTTTTAAACTTTGTGGAGACCTAATTTTGGGTAATAAAGTCACTTGGATATGAGGTAATTGCATAAGGAGGCACCCCTTCTCCGAAGGTTAAGGCACTACTTTGCCAAGTTCCTTAGAAAGATGTCTAGCAACCCTAGGTATTTCTCCCTACCCATGAGTGTCAGGTACAAGCACCTTTTTTTTAATAAGAAGGTATAGGCATCCTCTTGTCTGAGGTCATTTAAGCTTTTCCCCAAAAAGATCGCATAGGTTACTTCAGCAGCATAGCAACCAGTAACCCAACATTGGCTAAAAATTTTTCCTTTACCCCCATACTAACCCTGAAAAACTGAGGACAACTTACGTACTTAAACCAATAACTATCTTTTCTCATTATAAAATAGTACCTTGTTTCTCCCTATATTTGCATGTTCCCATTTAGACTGTTAAATTTGGAACAAAATACACGTCCATTTCTTTATTTGAATTTGCTTTAACTTCATGTGAGACACCAATGGAATGCCATTGTCTAAGAAAGTCTCTCAAAACACTACATAAATTAAGGATGGTCCACTTACTGGAAAGGAAAATTTTCAAATCATGAGAACCCATGCATGGCTTAGAAGGAGACAAACAATGGGAGAGAGTAAGCAATGTATCTTGTTTCAGTTACATCAAGCATGGATTGAAAACAGCAGGAATTCTAAAGACATGAGTAGGAGACAAATCTGGATAATTCTCAATTTTCACTTCTACATCACATGTTGATTAATTAGGGGCTCAAACCCCAGAGATGTTCCAATTTCATTAACCTAAAACTTGAAACAATTCACTGAAGTTGGAAATCTGGACACCAGAAAGCCACTCATGGATTCATCACTCATCATCACAATTGACAGGTTATTGGTAATTGTTGTTTTGCAATGTTATTTTTTATTAACCTTCTACTTCGAAAAGCTACAACACTAACTCTCTAGAGATGTATCCACAGTACTTGTGTCAGCACAGTGCAGACACCAAATGAGCATGCCTAGACACAAAGGAAAATAGCAGCGTACTAGCTTTATTAAAGAAAAGAATATATATCATAAGAAAAATGAAACTACATATGAAAAGAAAAATCATAAACAGGTACTTTGATGAACATGGAGCAACACATACACACAAATATATATCGTGAGTATGCATTTGTCAGTTCATTTATTTAGAGGCTTTATGCAAAGTACATTAGTAAATAAAGCTATTGTAGAGATCTTTATGAAAGGAAGCAGGGTAGCCAATGATAATGATCAAAAAGTAACTATGCTTATGGAAGACTAATCTAAATAAGTTGTTGTGCTCGATAACAGAGTCACACGTTAAAAGTCAATCAAATTTGTAAGGGTAGAAAGGGGGGAAATTCAAGATATTTTCCTATTTTGCCTAGGGGTTTGCTCCCTTTCAAAGTCTCAAGATCGAAATCTGGGTGCAAACAATTTTTGAGGGCCATCGCACTGGGTAAAACAACCTGAATTGACCGTGGTACACTTGCGGAAAACTCCTTGCCGAGGGCTTGTGCACCCCCCGGGACTAGTCGGGGCTCTAAGAGACTCAGACACCCGGTGCAAATCAAAAAAATATTTTTTTTTCTTACTTTTCTTCTACCGGAGAGGGGGGAACCATAACTTAAATGCTAACTGGGAGGACCAAGACATACTTAATTGCACTTATTGATTAAAAAAGCACACTCTATTGCACTTATATATGGTATTCTCAGAATCAACAAATGATCTATCTATCCCATCTTTCTTGTGACTGAAGCACCGGTTAAGTATAAGTATGATTCATTAAGTTTAATGAGCCCCGTCCTTTTGTGATACACAAACAATGTGAGTTTTGGGATAAGGTGGGATGGGTAAAGGAGGAGAGACAAAGACAGAGAGAGGTAACCTTGGCTGGATTCATGAGAGACACTTTGACGTTTCCATGGCTTGCCAGCATGCATAAGGTAAGTTTCAATTTCAACAAGTTTTCGTTGTTTATAACACTCTGTTATCCACTCCTGTGCAAAACAAACAAAAACTTTTAGACTCAGAGAGAGTAGAGGTTGTAGAAGAAAAAACCAAACTCCACAGTAAGGCCATGTCCCCACATAAAGAAGACAGAGGTGCTCAACGTTAGCAAACTTAAACAAAATAAAACACACTGTTAATCACACATTTTCATGACATGTGGATGCCAAATACAGTGCAAAGCACGCTTTTCCCGCACACCAGAACAAAAGGAAGATGAATAAAACAAAAGGAAGTCAGAATAAAGAATAAACAAAGACTTATATCAAGAGTTTCCTCTCTTAACTAAGTTGGCCCTTGGTCTTGCAGAAATACCAAAAGAATAAGATCAACATCTAGGCCTAAGACCCTCCCATGCTCCAAAAACAGACTGAAGTATCATGTTTTGAGGAGAACGAGGAAATGTCATTAATAAAAGAGAATGCAATCACACAAAGAGATTATGAATCATCAGTTAATGAGCAGAAGGGTATTGTCACAGTGAGGATAAAACAAAATAGTGCTGTTTCAAACACAATGACAAAATTGAAGTCTAAATGGTTGGGAAACAGAGAAGACACTAGTATTACAAAGCAGTTGCATTTTGTTCATCGCAAAAGTACATAGTACTTGGTGCTATCTCCTAGCACATCAGCCTCCTTCCCATCATAATGGACTTGCAGGAAACCGTATACACCAAAAGAAAAGAGGTGAACCTTTGATACAATTGTTCCATTATCTGCTTCAACTTGACGAAACTTTGGTGTATTGGGAAATGCACAGATCAAGAGTGTGGATTCCGAGTTCCAATCAGGTTGATACTTGGCTCCCATTTCTAAAGCCTGGGACCTTAATGTACCACGCTCGGGATTGACAAAACCTGATAGGACAAATACAGCCCCTTCCTGCAGCATCCAGAACACAGAACATCCATCATGATTTAAATGAAACAACAAACGAGCTAAATCAATCAATCAACACACTCCATCATTCCAAAGTACTAGGGCTGACTATATGAAATCCTACATATTTATTCCACTTCATTCAACGCAATTCGTGACAAACACAGCTAGAATTAGGTTTGACTATATTAATCCTCTAAATTCGTGCCATTCCACTCTATCCGACCATTTCATAACTAAAATTAGTTAATTATCGACTACATGAAGCCTCTATATTCTTTCTAACCTATCCAATCCATCTCTAACAAACACAAGTAAAATTTGTTTCAGTCTGGTATGAATCATTAGTATCAATTTTACTATATTTTACCGATTTCAATAACAAACAGAACCAAAACCAGTATAAGTCTACTACATAAATCCTCTACATCTATATTCTGCCAATTTCATTGCAAAAAAACAGTCAAAATTAGTTCTATGAACCATTCCGCCCCTATACTATCCCGCACATTTCATAACAACTGAAGCTAAAATTAGTCGAGGTTGACTATTTAAACCCTCCCTATTCATTCCCTATATTCAGACGACAACATACGAAACCCAGCTTGTATAATTTGGGAAAACACTACAATACCATAAGTTTTGCGAAATTTGAAAAATGTGCTTCGTTCTCAGGTTCGTCAGGAAGTGTTTTGCGTCTACCTTTCGCTTGCTCAGCTGTCTCCGCCGTCTCAACTTCATTATTTGATTTACTCTGACCCGAACCACTTGAGTCGGGTCTTGAACTCATCCATGAAGGAAGATTCCGTTTCCTCCCATTCTTGTCACCGTCGTTTGACGTAGACATGTTCACGCGGCGCTGCGTATCGACCGGAATTCGTCAAATTTCAGATTATCAAAGCAAAAAGAACATGCAAATTGCTTCAGTTACCGTAATATTTCTGATGAAGAAGCTATCAATTTTAGGGTATTTCCAGAAAGAGTAATCACATTCACTTTGACTAATCAGCTTTTTATTACTCGTAAGAACGTGAGTGAGATACAACAGTCAGAATGGATACTGAGAAAGATACATGAAATGACAGATATATCCTTGAATTATTTATATTCATCGACAAGTATTAAAAACACTTTCAAACTTGTCATAAATTATTAATTTCATCCCTAAACTATTGATAGGCTTAAAAACACTCATTAACTTTGTGAAGCGAGCTTAAACACACCCTTGAACTTAGCAAAAATTATTAGTTTTGTCCTGAAACTATTGATAGGCTTAAAAATACCCTCAACTTATTGAACTGGGCTTAGATACATCCCTCCCGCATGTCACATAACATAACAAGTGACTACAATTTATTTGAACTGCATGAAAGGTTAAAAAAAGATCACATCAACCTTAATTTTTTTTTAAAAAAAAATCATACAACTTTTAATTAACAAAGTACTAGAATACCCTTCTTCTTCTCATTTAACGTTTTTTTCATTAATGACGACCTCAAAACAAATTTATTTTTTTTCATTCTCATTTTTAATCGTTTGATTCTCTTTCTTTTCCTATTTTGTTTATGATTATTTTTTGTCAATATATACTTCTGACAACGTTAAAAATTTCATGGTCAAATGACAATTTCATAAGAAAGATTATGGGATTGCAAATATATGGCAGCAAATGAAACTCTACAAAATTTCAAATCAAAATTTAATAAGTTACAAAAACATAAAGTTGGGAGAAGGGGCGTGCTTTTAAGCCTATCAATAATTTAAGAACGAAACTAATAATTTGTGTCAAGTTCTAAAGTGTATTTAAGCTTACTTCGCCAAATCGAGGGGCGTTTTTAAGCATATCAATAGTTTAGGGATAAAACTAATAATTCATGCCAAGTTTGAGGGTGTATTTAAACTTAGTTCGCCAGGTTGAGGAGTGTTTTTAAGTCAATCAATAGTTTAGGAACGAAACTAATAAGTCGTGACAAATTCGATGGTGTTTTTAATACTTTTCTCTTAAATTTACTCACACTTAATTGAGACGCATAGGTCGGCACAATAATAAAAATAACTTTCAGAAATAAGGCAATGACATCAAACAACTATGTTGATGCCATTAAGTTACACGGACACTTCTATATAGTATATATGTAAAATTGAATCTATATGGCTGATGATAGAAGAAAGAATAGAAGAGATATAACAAATTAGAATTGATATAGAGATCAAAAAGTAATCAAGATACGTGGATTGACATGCAGCAAAGATACTAACCAAATGATAAAAATATCTTTGAATACTCAATTTTACTCACACTTAACTGAGACGTATGAGTTGGACACCTTAATTGAGACGTGAAATGCGTGGGTTGGCACAATGACAAAAATATCCTTCAGAAATAAGGAAATAACATTAAGCAGTCATGTTGATATCGAAAGTTATATTGATATTTTCTATATATGTTGAATTAAATCTACAATGCAAAAGATAGAAGAAAGAACGGAGAAAGATACAACAATTAGAATTTGTACAAAGATTAAAAAGTAATTGAGACACGTGGATTAACATGCAGTAAAAATATAGATTGAATGATAAAAATATTCTTAAAAATTCATTTTTACTTACACTTAATCAAGATACGTGAATTGGATACTTTAATTGAGACATGAGACTCGTGAGTTGACATAATAATCTAAATATCCTTCAAGAATAATGAAACAAATAATTACACAAAAAGCATATCTCAAAAGAACCAACGAAGCAGAAGAAACCTGATGTAATTGAGAGGCATGGAGAAGTATGCCAGGAGGGAGGTAATTGTAGAGAGTAAATTAAAAGCACTCAAAAAAATATATTATCTTAAAAAAAAATGAAGCAAGAGAAATAATAGCAAATACAAAGAGAACATGAAGAAGTTATTTTTAAAGTCAAAATTGAATTTTAAGATTGCGGTAGTAATACAAAATAGTTTTTAATGCCTTTAGAAATTAAAAAATTGCATCAAACAGCAATGTTGATATTGAAGTTATACTGACACGTCTATATACGTAGAATTGAATCTAAAAGACAGAAAATATAAAAAAGAATAAAAGAGAAATACAATAATTAAAATTAATACAGAAACTGAAAAGTAAATGAAATATGTAGATTGACATGCAACTAAAATACAAATCAAGTGACAAAAATATCCATGAATATCTATTTTTACTCATATTTAATTAAGACATAAAATACTCGAATTGACACAATAACAAAAATATTCTTTAAAAATAAAAAAATAATGTCAAGTAACTATATTGATATCAAATATTATATCAGGCGTGTTGATACCAAAAGTAATACGGACACTTCTATATATGTGGAAATTTAATTCCAAATCCAACAAAACACCCCCAAACCCTTATTCAATTTTCCATTTTCCCTCTTTTTTCTCAACATCACCGCCACAACCTTTCCATTTTTCACCCTTCTTCAGCACCCAAACCCTCCGCCACCTTCTTCTCCGTCGACGAAGCCACCGGCGAACCTACTCTCCGCTCCGTCACCCCATAACCGGCGGCCCCTTTCTCCTCTCCTCCCTTTCCCTCATCTCTGTCCCGAGCCCTTCTTGCCGGAAACCAAAACGACCCCCGTCGCTGCTCCTTTGAAGAACAACATCAAACGACCCTTTTCCCGTCTTCCCCAATTTCTGGCGAAACCCCTCACCTAGACGACCTCAAAAATTGCCTTCAATGGAGCACCCTCAGCAGCAGAACAAACGGAATCGTCAGACGGACACCGCAACCACGACCCAGAAGAAAAAGCGGAAAGAAGTTGCTGTTTTTGGCAACTACAAAAACTACTATGGCTATAGAGTAAGCTTTTCTCATTAATGGTTGGATTTTCGTGGGTGCTGAATTTTCTCATCTAATCTAAGGAATCGAACGTATAATGGTGGTGGGTAGAGGCACCCTGTATGTGATGAGCATGATAGCCGCCGGAATTACCCTTAGTTTGCCGGAAGGGGGTCACTGGCACTCGGTAACCTCGGAAAAAGGGTGCACCGGTGGACATTTAGTGGGCTCACCTGGGTTGGATTCCCTCTTTAGCGTTTTCCCAAGTTCTAATTTTTGGACATTTTAGTATTTACAACAGAGTTTTTTTTTCCCTTTAGTTTTCAGAGTTCCTCTCCAAACTTTGTAGTAAGTAATTGACATTTGTATGTTATTTGGTGAAAAAATATAGTAATGCACTCGTGATTTTGTGTACTGAAAGATAGAGTAAGGTATACAGGATTCAAGCAAGGTAATAGTACTTGGGGCTGATAAAGAGAATGAAAGTTGATACGAACAAGAAGGAGCTGATTTCTAAAGAGAAGATAATTCTTGTTTGAAGAAAAGTTAGTTTTTCTCCTCTTTTACTAACAGATCCTCTCTTTACCAGAAGGATTGAAGATCTTCTGAAGTAACTAGGGGCAAAACTATTTTATAAAAAATATAATGATAGTAAAAATTACATTGCGTATGTTGTTGTATGTCGGAGTGGGGAAAGGGGATGTTATCTATGGGATTAGAACCCTCCAACTAAAGGTGGAAGGTGAATATGCTCACCAAGCGAGTTGACTCTCAGGAGATGCTAGGAATGCTTTGCATTGTGGGTTTTATTGCTCTCAAAGTCCTTGCATGGCTCTTTTTCAGTGTCCTATCAATCCCCATTATTAGTATTTTGAATTTTGTTGCATAGCTTTTGTGGTCTTATTGATCCAATCACTCTGTTACTTGGGATATTCGTTTGCATGACCATTAGTTAGAATATTCATCTTCCCCATCCGCTCCGCTGCTGTATTTTAAAATCAAATATCATCAATCTAAACATCAAATCACAGTTTTTTGAACAGATAATGAATCAAGTTTTCCTTACACACGCAAGTATATCTTTTGGTGGCAGGAGACTGAAGATCTTATCTATTATTTGCCTTCCTACATATTATAATGAGGAAGAACACGTGTAAGACTTGTATGGATGTATTAGCAGAAAAGATGTTATCTCCAGCAAAATTTAGGTTCCTATTGCTTCCGTGTTTTTGAGAAAATTTTACTACTCCCGTGGGAGCTGGAGCAACTCAGAATTTCTTTTTGTTTTGTTCCCTTTTAGTTGGATTCTCACTGTTTGGTATCTCTTGGGCACAGATAGGTCAGGATTTGGATGAAGATCCAAGATTAAAAGCTATGAAGAAGGAGTGGTTTGAAGGAAAGGATTGTCTTGACATTGGCTGTAATAGTGGAGTGATCACAATCGCTATTGGTACAAATTTTTTGTTAATTATATAGCTGATTAATTTGGATATCTATTTCTAAATGGGATTCTATATTAGTCTTTCACCTTACTTTTATTTGCTATTGGGAGTTTGCTAATGCTTGGTATCTCTGAAACATTTAGCCCTATGCGTCACAGGCAGGCACCGTAGGTTCTTTACTTTTTGGTGGAGTTGGAGGTCTTCTATCCACCAATAGATATTATGCGTTTCCCTTTTTCTTATATTTTGTTAATATCATTTATTTTTTTATTATTTCAGCACAAAAGTTTAACTGCCGAAGCATCCTTGGAGTCGATATTGATGATGGTAAGTATTTGAACTTTTCATTTGTCTATATGTGTTTAACATTAGTTGATTCTAGCATGAAGAAATGAGGAACTCATTATGATGCTATAGTTTTTCATGCAACTTGTAATATGCATAAATTATTTTCATGGACAAATCATAATTAGAAACGAATAATTGAAAAAGAAACTGTTATTTGGTCTTGAACACAGTGCATTTTGTTGATTTTTTCTGCTGTATTGGCTGGATCAGACAATTATCTTTCCTACATTAATAATGTGTGGTTGGATTACTATGTCCTACTGTGACTTATTGCATAAAAGTGATCTCTTGATCTCTTTTGCGACTTATTGCTATTGTTGCCAATAATTTCATATTTTGTTAATCAAGTAGTCATCTTAAGTGTTACGTCTTCTGAAGGATCTAACATTTGTCTTAGAGCTGCTAGAATGTAATTGATAACATTGATTATCTCTGTTCACCTCTTCCAGCAAGAATCCAGGATGCCTATTGGACTCTCAGGAAAGCGGTGAGGAGTACTAGAGCTGTGCAGGCAGGGGTTGCCAAGTTGACTGAATCAAAGAATGTGACTGGTATTGAAAACTATGAGGCAGAGTCACTTAAGAAGTGCACAAGCACTGATCGTACAGAATCTCATCATGTGCAAGAGGCAAATTTGTTTCACATAGTCTCTTTCAAGAAAGGAAATTTTGTTCAGAATTGGCATCCAGGGGAAAATACATCTTATGATACAATTGTTTGGTAGGTTCTCTTTTCCTCAAGCGTCATCTTATTTGTATGGTTCCAGATACATGAAGAGTTCTTTCTTGTCCATTGCTATCCTGTTCTGGATTGGTACCGAAGATATGATATGCTTGTAAATTGTGATTCCTTTCCACGGTCACCCAAAATAAACTAAAGGTTCCATCCCTTTGAGTGGTATAGGCAAAAGTAGAACAGATAGTACAAGAAAGGTGCAGGGCTCTCAATCTTTGGCTTTTCTGTAGATTAAGCTCTTGAATTAACCCCCGAGGGTTACATAGAAGATTAGACCTGGTTTTCTGCTCTTCTATATCTCAGAAGTCATACAATCTGAAGTAATATTAAAGTATGTTTGCCTTTACTATTGTGAATTTCTGTAGTATTAGGTGCAGGAAGAATTTGTTTTAATTCCATGAATGTGTGCATGATCAATTGAATTTCTTTTAATGCAGTTTAAGCGTGTCAAAGTGGGTGCAATTAAACTGGGGTGATGAGGGACTAATTACTCTATTTTCTAAAGTCTGGAGGCTTCTTTCACCGGTAAATATTTTACTATTATAGGGGAAGCATCTTCCTATAAACAGGGAAAAAAAATCATGAAAATGGATTCCGGAAATCATTCTGCTGAATAACATATGACTCTATTTTCTGTTAACAGGGTGGTGTCTTTATTTTGGAGCCTCAGCCTTGGAGTTCATACTATAATAATCGTCTTGTATCTGAGGTATTCCCTTTCATAGTATCACTAACTTCAGATATGTCCTTTTTTAAGTATAATCTGTTCAATCAATACCTTATTCTGGAATCTTTCCCTTAGTGCTCGTGAAGTGTTCAAATTTTTCTGGCATGTTAACGTTTTCCGTTGTTATACAGACAACAAGAATTAATTATCAAGAAATTAAAATTCGTCCAGAAGATTTTCAGGACATACTTTTGGACAAGGTATGTCGCAGATAATCTTTTGTTTTGGAAACTTGGAAGATAAATATTTTGTGATCTTGGTAGGTATGACTGGCGCGTAAATTTTTAATCTGAATGCAGATTGGATTTAGAATGGTAGAGGACATAACATCTTGTGCAGATGGTCGCAAACCTGGGTTTAATAGACCTATTTTTGCATTCTGGAAGTGATGCATTTATACGGTTATGGAATTGTTTTTGTCCAATGTGTTGTATATATATGGAGTGCAGTGTGATCCCACGAGTCATGTTCGGGGAGGGCAGGACATACGCTGACTTTACCCTATCTTTGTGGGATAGATAGGCTCTTGTTGAAGGACCATAGGCTCAAAAAAGAATGTTATCGAAATAGGATATGGAGCCATTGAATTTATTCCAGTTCTTTCTAGAGAGCTGAGCCATTGACTCCATGTATAAAAATTTCAGTGAGAATTCAAATTATTTGAACTTTAAAATAATATACAATGTCAAACAAAAACTCAAAAAAATAGACGAATAGAGTAGCGTATAGTCAGTTTACTACAGATTATCATCCCTTTTATTTTATTTTATACTTACTAATTTCGTCATCTACTTAATTTTACTAGGATGACATCCAGTTCTTCCAGCCCTTATAAGGGCCGGAAGGCTGAGTATCTATAAATGTATTTTTTATTTTTGGATTTTCAATTTTGAAAAAGTGTGTATCATATACCAAATTGAAATATTTTGGTTTGGTTCGATTTTTTTCAAGTTTGGTTCGAGTTTATTCGGTCCCTTTAAAATGTTTTTTCGGTGCAAACTAATGAAAAACAAAATCAAAGTATAAGTTACTTAAAAATTTAAAATCATGTTAAGTGATGATGGGTTTTCATGAAATGTTTATTGTGCTTAAAAAAATTGTACTTATCTTTGTCAAGAAATTTTATGTTTGAGGAAAACAAGCACAACGATATGCTTTATATGATATAGATTGGCAAAATATGGTTGAATTTCTATTGAAAAATAATATTTCAAGTTAACTATATGAATTATAAATTTGTTGTTATTTTGATTTGTTTCATGAATAATTTAATAGCTAATTGATTTGTATGTATATGAATATAATTTTAATTTTTTGGTCTTATATATGTATAATTTTTTTAAAAATAAAAGTTCGGTTTCTCGATGTATCGAAGTTTTGAGATCTCTACACCGAATCGAAGAATCAAACTTTTGAAAAACTAATACCAATATTGAATCGAAGAATTGAAAAATCAGAATTAAAGAATCAAATTAGTTTAATTTGATTTTTTAATATTTATGTCCACCCTCCTATTTTCACAAGAGAATTGTCTTATATATCATTAATTTGATATTTAGCGTATAACATCACTAGAATTATTATTAAAGTAGATGGTTATAGATCAGTACATACGTAATTCATGTCGAACGTGTTCGTATAGTTAAATATCAAGCAGGGCAAACAATAACAAATGGGATGAGAAAGGAATAAAATAGCAAAAGTATATAGTTTTAGATAATGAAACTTTAAAATAATATTTAGAGACCATTAGCAGTAAACAGTATTGAATGGGGTCAGAAATGCATATGTTAGTAGCAAATATAGTTAATTAAATAATGAGAAGACAAAGACTAAAAATTAAGAAACCATTGGAAAATTATTTATATTTAGCGTTTACTCCGAATGAGTACTACCTCCTATATAGGTAATTGATAACTTTCAAGGGCAGAAAATAAGCAATCAGTGATGGATCAAATTTTATAATTAAATAATAAAAATTTCATATTAATCTTATTTAGTCACGAATTAGTGATTGATTATATGAAAATTTAATTAGTTAGGAGTTATTTAGCGATAACGAATTAGTTATTTGGAATTATCGATAAACTTTGTAACAAGTTCCATATTTTCTAATAGTAAAGGTTGAACAAATGAGAATGCTTATTTATTTATAAATTTTCATTATGATTCAAACCTGAGACTTATAATTCTCAATTCACTTCATTGATCATTACGTC
>JAOTQR010000092.1:17576287-17604642 GCA_025774065.1 Solanum ossicruentum | reverse complement strand
ATTAAATTTTTAATTAAAATAATTAATTAATATTTTTAAAAGAAAGAGAGAGAGAAAGAGAAAAAGTAATAAAGAGAAATAAAATTTCTTCTCCTTTTTACTATTTTTAATAATAAAAATATAATTATATTTAATAAGAATTAAAATTATACTAAAATTTGTAATTTAAATTAATAATACATTATTTATGTGAATGACGAATCCGACTAACATATTACGGACAGAGATAGCCACAATATCTTTGTAAAGTGAAAAGTCGTGTTTGAATCCAAATTAGTACACTACTACTAGACGGAACTTACTCATTACACACATTTAGGTTCACTTGAAACACTTGAAAAGTACCGACATAAAATAATTGGAAAGGATAATAATGACATACTCAATGGAATCTATTACAAGTAGGATTTGGCAAATACAAATTTTACGATCACCTCATATAGATAGAAAAGTTATTTTCGAAAAATCCTCTTCCAAAAAGTCAAGCTACATTAGCAGTAGATTTGGTAAAAAGGGAGAAGAAAAGAAAAACAACTAATAATGAAAAACAAATGATTATATATAAATACGATAAAAGTAACAAATGATGATGACAATGTAGAAGATAAAAATACGACTACTCATGCTAATCTACTATATCACAAGGACATACCTCAACCTACCCCTACTAGCTCATTAGTCTTCTATCCTCATACGCGACCTCCACTTCTTTCTATCTAAAATCATGTTCTCGATAAGATGAAATTTCACAATATCTTGTATGATCTTTTCCCCAATACTTTTATATCCGAAAAAATTAATTTGCATCACCGTTAAATTTTAATGTCATTTTAAAATAGAATAGATCAACACTTTAAAATAGTAAAATTTATTCAACTGTCTTATAAAAAAATTCCTAAGTGTTATCAAAAAGTATCCATTAATAATTTTGGCGAATTGCCATAAATTTGTTGAGTAGAAATTTCAATAGAAAATTGATTTCAAGTTTTTCCAATATTAATATGCATCCTTCTAATAATGATTTCATATAATTTTCAACCATTCAACTCAAATATTTAAAAATCAATAGACACATCTTGTGTTCTTCAATAATCAAACTCAATAAAATTGTTTCTTTAACTTTCTTCATTATTTCAATTCAAAATAAACATAGATAAGTAATAGTTCTTATATTTATTAGAAGAAGGAGAAAGATATGATCCTAATATTAAAAATAGATTACTATGTTTGTTTTTTCAAATTACAAAATTAAGAAATAATTATTACATAATTTTTAATTGATATTTATTTTAAATATATTTATTTTTTAAAATATTAAATTTATTATATTCAAAAATGCTATAATAAACTTATCATTTCATTAATTACTATATTTAATGCAAAAGAAATGACTTTTTGACGAGGTGTGCATCCCTTAAGAAAGTTAAAAAATTACTAATTAAGTGTAATTCCTCAATATTATATTTTCTATTCTTTCCAAATTATTCTTAAAATTAGAAATAGTTGAAAAACTCATTAAAAAGAAGAATATTTTTTGGGAAAAAATAATTAATACATTCTCAAATTTTAAAGATATTCATTCATTTTGAAATCAATAAAAAAAGATCAAAATTTTCTTTATTCTAAATCGGAGATAATACTTTTTAACGAGTATCAGAAGTGTTAATATTAGAGGATATTTTCTATAAAATACAAATAGTAGTTAAAAATTAATATTTTGAAAGTATATTTAATTTTAATATTTTAAATAAGAGGATAAAAAATTACTCGAAAGATTGAGTGGTAAAATCAATTTGGTAGACAAATTTAAGTGGAATTTTATGTATTTTTTCAACATTAAATGGGTCCATTGGAAATTGTTGGTCCGAATATCTATGCAACCCCACTAGATACGATCGTAAACAACTGAATTTACTGGTCCACGTGGTATCATCTGTGGGCTCCACAACAAAAAATTTGTTGGTCAGTTCCTCGGCGGCCAGAAGAAAATAAAATCAGTTGCAGATTTTTCATCATTTAGGCTCAGCACTGCCGGTCAGAGTCTAAATCTTTTGAGGAATTTAATATAAATACTCCATCCGATATATATTTTATGTGAGATCTCTTGATTTTGACATTTAAAAAAAAATAAAATTTTTTGAAATTTATGATCTAAAATTATTTTAATATATTTATGTGATTAAGAATTATTTTATTAGGGATAAAAAAATTTAAGGTTAAATTATTTTTAATTAGAGTATCCTGATATTTTTTTGGGCAGATAAAAAAGGAAAGAGTGTCATATAAAATGAGACAGATAGAGTAGTTTAGTACTCAAATTTAATATATCAAAACAACTATAGTTAGATAATTATATTTTGTAATTATAATTATATCGGTATTTATATATGTTGTTATATAACTTGCATTGTATTTGTATAATTCGTTATATAATATGAAGTATTTGTATAATTTGCTATATAATTTTCGTATATTTCGCTATACAATTTGAAGTATTTTGTATGTTTTGTTAACAATTCACACATGCTATTACAATTCATAGTGTCTGTATATTTGACTATACAATTCGATAATTTGTCGTGCTTATATATTTAACTACTGAATAACGTTTGTATAATTTGTTATATAATTCATAATGTTTCTATATTTGATCTCATTCGTTGTACAAACTCAAACTGTAATTATACAAGACGTTAGTGACGAGTCGTAATTAATTTAAACTATAACTATGTTTGTTAATTAATTAATATATATATTTATTTATTTATCCACGTAATTAAGTCACAAAATTCTGTAATATATATATAAAATTGTTGTTTTTATTTTATTTTATTTATTTTTTTATATATTTTGAGTAAAAATTATAATTCCATCATGAAGTCACACTTGCTCATCCATAAGAAGCAAACAAAAAGGTGCAGACTATGAAACATAAAACGAGTCCCAATATCAAATTTAAAATATTACTGTTTATGTCATGATAAGTTTTACAGTGACAAATTTAAAATGATAGTCTGCTTATATCTATATCTATATATGCATTAAGAAAATACCAAAAAAGAAGATAAATTTCATCACGTCACATTTTTAGCAGCGTTAGATAGAGTTTGGGAAAATTACCTGTGATTATCTAACTCGGTTCAGAGAGAAGAAAAGGGTTAAGATTTTTGATTGGGGGAATTGATTAATGAAGATATGGATTTCTGGCCAGAGTTTCTAGCTAGTAGTTGGGGAAAGGAATTTGTGGCTGGTGGATTCGGAGGAATAGCAGGTATTGTATCGGGTTATCCTCTTGATACCATTAGAGTCCGTCAACAGAGTTGTGCGCCTCCTGCTTCTGCTTTCAACATCCTCCGTCGTGTTGCCGCCACTGAAGGTCCCCTCGCTCTATACAGAGGCATGGCTGCTCCTCTTGCTTCTGTCACTTTTCAGGTCAATTTCTTTTTTCTTTTTCACCTCCATTTCTCAGATACGCACTCAACTAGGTCATCACCTCCATTAATTACGAAATGAATAAGAGTAAAATAGTCATGATTGAATAATACGTTATAAAGTATGTGCGTGAATCTCACAGGTCCCACTTGTGAGAATTTATTGTTGTTTGAAATTACGGGCCTGAACACAGTAATTACAGTTTCATGCGTAAGAATTTATAAATTTGAAATTTTGAATCTGTCTTTGAATACGTATATTGCGTGAAATGAACATTTATTCATGTGTGTTAATTAATCGGAGTTTCTCTTGTCACCTAACCTGTTTCTGGCCGAAGATAATTGGATGTGTTTTGTATGGAAAATGTTTTCCATCAAAATTGATGTTTTAGAAAATATCAATTAGTACTTATTTTTTAATGCTGATAAATAAATAAAAAAATATTATTTTAAAAATATTTATATGTGATCCGGGCTGAGATGCACAATGAAAGTTATTATATGAGATGGGAATGAGGGTTATTATGAAGGCGGAATGAGATGGAAGATGAGGATTGTGTGGGCAGAGAGCAAACAATAAACCTGTAATGTTATGTGTAAAATTAGTTCTATGCATAATTCATAGGTCAAAAGCTAGATTGAAGAGGAGAAGATTGTTTAAATAGGAATTTAATCAAGTAAAACTTTTGTCATTCTTCGACATTATCACATTATGAAACTTATTTTCTATTTCCATCAAGTTATTATTTGTCATATTAAAAAATTATTTTCTTTAAAAAATATTTTCCTCGCCAAATATACCCGAGTGGGGAATTTTCTTGGAAAATTTCTATCACTGTCATAAAAAGCGATCAACGTGAAGGATTGAGATGGGTATTACGTGGAGATAAGTGAAGAGATCCAATAACACGTAATGCTTGTATTTCGTACCTACCAATCAAAGAGAGATGGAGACTTAAAGGGTCCTCCAATGGAGTTTTTTCGTTCACGGGCTTGCTTAACATTAAAAAACATACTATTATTGCATAATAAATAAAGATATGAATGGGCAGTCATAAAATTCACATGTCAACCATGGGGACAACTAATGGTCACAGTCAAATGCTAATTTAAGACCGCCAGTCCACTGCATAAATAAATAAATATAATCACTTGATCCTATTACAATTTGTTTTAGTTTCATAATACTAATTGTTTGTTGACTTTCACGTGTGGTAAAGTCTTGGTCATCAAATTTAAATCTTCATCCATCGGTGATTCATAAATACTGTCAAATTATATGGCCATTGAAACATCCTTTGAGGTCTAAATTTCGATATTTGAACTTTCGGATGTTCTATTAGTCCCTCAACATTAACAACATAGACGTCGTTTTTCATCGTGAAGAGGTCCAATAACACGTATTACTTGTATTTTTTGTACCTACCAAATTAAAGATAGAGACTTAAGGGCCCTCCAGTGGATTTTTTGCGTTCACAGAACTAATATCAACTTAAGCTTGCTTGAAAAAAATATACTAGTAGTTGACATGACAAACTTGGGGACGACTAATGGTCGCAATCAAATATTAGAATTTAGAGACCACGAGTCCCATACATACAAATAAATAAATATAATCACATGTTCCTGTTACAATTTGTTAATGTTTCATAGTACTAAATACAAGTAATTGTTTGTTGACTTTCATGTGTGCCTGTGTGGTTAGTCATCAAATCTTCAGTCATTGGTGATTCATATCCGTTTGTGGAAGAAGAGAAGGACAAGGATAGATCTCATATGATTTGGCCACTAAAACATACTTTTGTTTTATTTTATTACTATAAACCATTTTCCCTTCACCATCCGTTCTCAAAAAACAGCTTGTTCAGATGGTTAATCATTGTTTCATAGTGTATCGTGTTGTATTGTTTTGATAAATTTAGATTATAATATATCATTTTAAAATACCACATACCAAAAATTTGAAAAATAAACTTATAATATTAAAACAGAAAGTAGGATATGGAGTAATAACAAAAAAGGGTGCGATAAAAGGTAAAGAAAGGTAACATTTGATCACACCAAATTGGGCTGCAGCAAAATTTAAGAAACAATCAAAATAAATATATTTAAGATAACATTACAATACATAAGTGAAAATGGAGTATTATTCACTTCTCAGCGAGTCCAATTATCACAGAGAACATACAGTGATTGGCTTAAAATTGCTCTTCATGCATAATTTGATTTCTAATCGTTTTGCAACTTTAGCTAATGAGCTGCTACATTTTACATATTGTACTAAGTTTGCTGCATATGAACCTCAGCAAATCTTCAACTTGATACATCTCATTCATTGTTGTTCTTGTTTGTAAGACTAATACATTTCAAGTTTAATAATGCATGGAATTAATTAATTTCTACGTGTAAAGTCAGCTCCTTTTCTATTGCAGAATGCGATGGTATTTCAGATTTATGCAGTGCTTTCGCGGGCATTTGACAGGAAAGTTCCGGCCAGTGATCCACCCTCCTACAAAGGAGTAGCCTTTGGTGGATTTGGAACAGGAGCATTACAAAGCCTAATGCTCACTCCTGTTGAACTAGTGAAAATTCGACTTCAATTGCAAAGAAGCAATGTGCCTAATTACAAAAATCCAGTAACTAGTTATAAGGGTCCAACTGATGTGGCAAGAAGCATATTCAGACAAGAAGGTTGGAGGGGAATTTATCGTGGATTAACAATTACAGTTCTCAGAGATGCACCAGCTCACGGCCTTTATTTCTGGACATACGAGTATGTTAGAGAACAGCTTCATCCAGGATGTCGTAAGAATGGTCAAGAGAGCTTTAGAACAATGCTTATAGCGGGTGGTCTTGCAGGAGTAGCTAGCTGGATATGCTGCTATCCTCTAGATGTTATTAAAACCCGATTCCAAGCTCAGTCACAATCTACACCATTAAGATATACTGGCATAGTTGATTGCCTCAGGCGAAGTGTGAAACAAGAGGGATACAATGTACTCTGGCGAGGTTTAGGAACTGCAGTTGCCAGAGCATTTGTAGTGAATGGAGCTATATTCACTGCCTATGAAACTGCCTTAAGGTGCCTTTTCATCAACAACAATAATCACGCTAATATTCAAGCTGAAAATGCATTCTAATACATGAGTAAGTAGTCATTGAGGTTTGTCACCTCATTTATTTTATTCATTACAGCAATTATATGGTTTATACTTCATAGCCAAATGGGAATTGAAACATAATTTAGTTATTTATGGTTTTGAAGCCATCACAAAACCTCAGAACTTAATTTATAGCTACATAGAACTCAGTATGAATACGCCTCAAGCTGAAATATAATATCAATCTTTTCTTATCAACTACACTTTCTGTGGACATGGTTTAACATCCAAGATTATAATATTTTGTCTCACTTTCTGTGAAATTGTAGCTTTCATTTATGTGGTATTCTCTAAAGGCTTCAACAAAAGGGCCAACTTGGGCTCCATCCATCATAGGTGTTGAGACAGCCTTCTTGATCTCTTTAATTAGAGATACATCTTCCATAGACCAGATTCAGGTCATTGTCCTATCACGGTTTAAATTTAAACTTTTGAGGAGTTCCATATTTGGTATATTATTTCTTCTTATGAAATTTAAAGTTTTTAATAATGAAACTGCTCTTAGACGTTTATTTAGCAGCGTAAAGGACAGAAATGTGTTGCAATTTCTCTTTAGGTTTGCATATGGCAAAGATCATCAATCACTCTGCTGCACTGACCTTCATGAAACAAGTTCCAGCTAAGATATTACTGATGAATTATACTCACTTGACATTGTAAAGAAACCTGCTCAAGCTAAGCTAGAAAACTTGTACTAATAGGAAAAGCCATTTTCTCTGTAGTTTCTAGAGCTAAACAGGACCAAGATTTCACATTGAACTTTTGACATTGATGAATGTCTGTGGAAGTGATAACTCATTATACATGTCCATGAAATACCTGTCAACGATGTCAAGGTAAACTGGACATCTTAAGTGAGAGTAGTAGTAGAGCACTTCTTTTATGTCCAGCATTTGTTCCATATCT
The DNA here is from genome assembly GCA_025774065.1 of Solanum ossicruentum. Taxonomy (NCBI): domain Eukaryota; kingdom Viridiplantae; phylum Streptophyta; class Magnoliopsida; order Solanales; family Solanaceae; genus Solanum; species Solanum ossicruentum. Next base: position 17,597,144 of record JAOTQR010000092.1, on the reverse strand, counting down.
TCCTCATCCATCATCTCTAGTTCCTTCATCTTCTGAACTAATATCTCAAGTTTACTTGGGTTTCGAAGGAATGCATCTTCCATTTTTTCTTTCTGGTCTTTCATTGTGTTGTTTACTGATTCTTTGCGAACGCTCTTTCTCTCTGGAACTTCATTTTGGTCACTATATTGCCATTGTTGAGGGAAGTCTCTGTAGAAATCATCCAATTCCTGAATAATGCTGTTTGGAATTCGATTGCTGCGAGAGAAGAAGGGATTGAAGTGACAAACTTTGGGTAACTTGTGGTGACTTCTAAAGAGAAATGAATTGAGATTGTGTAGTGTTTTGAGGAGGAGGTTCTTGGTCTTTTGAAAGTTTTTCTTAAGCAGTATTTGTGGCTTTCTGTAAAACTCCCCCATGTGGCTATATCTTTCTCTATCTTCTTAGCAAGAGATAATGCAACTTGTTTCCCTCCTTAAATTTTAGATGCCCAAATAGTTTTCAACGTGTACTGATGAAAGTGATTGTGACAAGGACAGTTCTTTCTTCTTTTTCCTCTCTTGACTTCCTTGCTTTAATTGTGTTTCCCAATATATCTTACCCTTTTGTTATTTTAGCCAGCACTTCGACTTGTGTTCTTGCTAACCTCTTACCAGCAGGTAACTCTGTCTATCAAGGTTTATCAGTTTTAGTTAAAATTTGGACCCTCATCAGTCATCTCCGAGGGCCTCATCTTGATATATTTTTCTATTTGCGTGATATTCTTTTGACTATTATGCTGTTGAAAGTGTTGCAGCATTCATCATAAAAGAAAAAGGGAAAGTTGATCAGTGAGTTGGACTGAGGATGCTTAAAGTGATTATTACCTACAATTAAGCATACCTAAATTACTTTCATACAGTTTGACAACTGGGTCCCAAGTAATTCATGAAATAAGGCGCCAGAATTTCCCTTTAATCGAGTATTTTCTGTTTGAATCAATTGCGTCAAGTGCTTTTAAATTAAAGAGCTGTCTTTTGGGACCCTATCTATTAAAGGATTGGTAGTAGTTTTGGTTGAGAAAAATGATAAGAGGCCAAACTGATGGAAAAGGATGAGGAGTGAGGAGATGAGCCCGCCTTGAAATCTACGCAGAAGGAAATAAAAATTATGATGTTCAAACTAGATTGCATGTATCTCGATTAATTCATAAGGTACTTTTAATTTTATCCATCAAGATTTAAAAAAAAAGAACTTGCCTCATATTTTCGCTTCTACTGGAATTTTGACCTGAAACAGTGTGGGACCAAGTGTTTAATGAAGTAGGGTAAAGAAAATCTCTTTCCTGGGACTACAAATTCACATGCTACGCTCCTGCCATCGGTATCTCAATAATAAAACTGTTGAACCTGCCCTTCTCTGTTAACTATTTGAGGAAAAAACTACAGCAATTTTGTGAGTCATGATTACGGCTTAAATTGTTTGCTCCACAATTTCTCTCTGCATCTATTGTTAGACTGATAATTAGATTGGAAATGCTTATTAACAGTAACAAAAATGCAGTAAAGCTGTCCAATTCTTTGACATGGTTCACGAGTTCGACAGTAAAGCTGCGTATATCATACAACAACAAACAGCAAAACTGCAGACCAATTTTGATCAATGCACACGGGCATTCAGTTAGGCATATACAACAATCATGAAAAAAATGAAAATGATTCGGCAGATTAATTCAATATATATAAAATTTATCATTGCTGTACATCCCAAAATTAGTGCATCAATTTAGTCGATTCCAAATGTCTATCCCTGTATAAGCCACGACCAATTGACAAAACCAACATGTGCCTCAATACAGTACTTCATGAGGCCTGCCTTGTGGCCATGACCTCTTACTGGTTGTCCTGTTTGCCCTTGTGGAACTTGAAGAATTGATGCAACTGTCTGTGGAGTTCTCCGTAATTCTTTGTTCCAGATACAAGACGGCCTTTAATCCACTGAGGGAGCTTGTTGGTTGAGTGTGAGGAGCTCCTTTCAGAAGAATCATATGTATAGCGTTTATCAACTAATAGGATGGCAGCATAGTCGTTTATATGTCGAATTGCTCTACCTACAGTAGATGATTGAAAAGCACTTAAATATGACAATCCACATAAAGCATATTTACAAACTAAAGGACTATCAAAAGTGGTTATTCATTATATCAACTATAAAGTCATACTTAAGGATCAATATATCTATACTGCAACTATTTGGGGGGTTTCTAGGAGTGAAGAAAAATCTGCAAGATCATAGTTAACAAATGGGTTTATAGTTAAAGAGAGCCTTTTCATTTTTTTGTTTTTATTCCATGCATACATGTTCATCCAAATACAAGTTGGATACAGCACTCACCAATTGATTGATTCACAGATTTCATGCAAAGATTCTCATAATACTGCTTCCCTCTATGCTTGCAGCTTTTTAAGATGTCTAGCCCAGCTTGAGCATCTCCATTATACCAGCTCCTTTCAGCCTTGAATTTGGTGTTCTTACCACTAGAAGTATCAAATCCTTCAATGTGTTTAATCCTCTCCATCAACTCGATGTCAGCAGGACTAGGATAGGGCAATCCAACCATGACTATGCATCGACCCATCCCATCACTGAAGTTGATGCCTTCTGATACTTTCCCACCCACAATAGCAAGGAGAATTGCACCATTTCTTGATTCAGGATACTGCTTAGAACTGCTATAGGCCAATGCATCAATTGTTTCCTTGTATTCCTTCAATACAATTTCCACATCTGTACTTTTTCTAGGTTCTCTAAATATGCACTTCTTTTTCATAATTCTTCCAATGATGCCTGACTCCTTCCATGAATCATAGACCTGGCCTTCATAGTCAAATGAGGAGAAGAAAAGAATCATGCCTTCCGGAACTACATTTACCAAATTGGAGACCAAAAGCCCAAGTTCTTGTATCTGTCAATATAGGTTCATGAGAATGTCAGATTCAGTAGTTTACTTTAGGGTAATATTCTAACTGATATCAAAGCAACAGCTTTTAATTAAGTGAAACTGGAAATCTGGAATTTGCTGGGATAACACAAGTCATGCAGTATTCATGTGGCACATTCACAGACAATAGGAGAATGCAGTTGGGGATTCTTTACTTGAAACAGGCATACGTGACGGAAGACCATGCATACCGTGACTAATGAGCTTCTGGCACTGTAACTAAAATCAAAGGAGTGGCCGGAAGGCCCCTGAGGAACAACAATTGGTAAAATGTTCGCAGGTGGGATGATATGACCACAGGAAAAGATATGCAACTGATCCGGTGGCAACCAAGGAAACAGGCGTTCTTTTGTTTCCTCTATAGGTTGCAAAGTCCCACCAGCCAATATGACAGCATGAGCTTGATTCAAGATCTGCAAGTAGCAGTGCAGAACCAAATGATTTTCCATAAACATCTTTGCCAGGGAACTTTGGAATGTAAAAATCTGAAGTTACTAACAAACCTCAGAAAATATCTTTTCTCCTGTGAGCATGACATACTTCAAATACCCTCCTTGTTGCATTGAGCAATTTGGCCTTGGCCTTGATATTATTATTCTTCCATCACCATCTTTATTTGTCAATGACAATAACATGTTAACTAATGCTTGGAAACCAGATAATGCACTTTCATCATGACTGCCTTGCTTGTCATTTTTCAATGCTGAAACTTCTTCTGAGAGAGCTAACTTACGTCCATATCCACATACCTGAGAGCCCAAAGATCTTCAAAACTAAATGATATTAAAGAGGGATAGAGATAGATGTACAACCAGATAAGAGTCGGAGATCAAATACCTTGTGAATTATATTGCTTTCTTCTATATACAACAAGAGCTTAAACAGGTTTATGTTGTCAATATTGTGGGCAAATAGAAACTCATTTATCGCCATGGATGACTCAAAGCCACTTTTACTTCCTTCAGCATTACAAAGGGGGTCAAAGGTGCTTCCACAATTCTCATTACGCAGAACTTGTAGAAAAGCCCGAGTAAGGACCATCAATATTTGAATATATCTTCTGTTGCCTGGCCCTAACAGATTGCGAAAGCGTATGAAGTAACTCTCCAAGTGAGAATGCACTAGTTCCAACTGAAAATGAAGCAGATCCATTAACTGTATGTTTCTTCAATGTGAAATACTAGGAAGTAAAACACAAAGACAAGAATGATGAAGTGCTCGGTATTGCCAGATGGGATGGTTGTGACTATCTAATGGCAATGATTAGAAATATTTTCTTACCTGTGACAGTGTAATTTGTGAGTTGTACATGCTGACGAGAGAATCAGCTAAATTATGAGCTTCATCTATGACAACAACACTATCTTTTAAACTTAAACCAAGTGATTCACGTGATGATTTTGAAAGAAGAGATTGATAAGGAAGAACCACAAGGTCTGCTGCATGGACCATGCTTCTTGAGCCATAGTAAGGGCAAGTTTTCAAGTCATTTCCAATCTGAAAAAGATCCTCAATATCCAGGGGCCCCTGTTGAGAAACCTCACTTCGGAATTCTTTTCTTCTTTTCTGGTTTCTAAGCATTGGGCATCCTGAGGAAGTCTTGGATCTTCCCGCTCTGCCACCAGCTCTAGTGTTCTGCATATAATTTCAGTAGTTCACAAATGAATCTGAAAAGCTCTAATTCGGAGCATAATATTATTTATCATAAGCTGAATCAAAACAAATATATAGTCCATGACTTCCTTAGAGTAACAAGTCACATAGTCATATAAGGATTATGCTAAAGTTGTTGCAATGCTGATTCTATCAGAGCGTGCTTCTAAGCAGCATTGGTATTGTAATTCCCACTGAATGTCCAATTATAGCATAAAATTATGTCTTTAAAAAAGGTTTCCGACTTCAAGTTATAACCTACAAATCTGGGAAAGCATGAGAAGCATTACATTTTGATACTACCAGAATGGATCCCTAGTTCAGGTTATGCCAGAGATGACATGTACGATGTCTTGCTTAGTATGCAACAGCTACCTATCAACACATTTATACACTTAGTCAGATAATGGTTCTTTTAACACCTACATGTTAAATAGAACACTCACATGTATCAATAGAAACAGGTTGAGGGTCCAGATAGGCGTACCTTCGTCTTGGATATTTTAGAAATTTCTTTCTTCCTACTTTTTTGAAGCTCCAAACATCTCTCATTTATCTTAGTCGAACTGCCTAATTTCAACACATCTGAAATGAAAAACAGCGGATAAAGATATACACATTAGAATTGTTTTCTGAAAATTTCAACAAGATTGCAATTTTTACCTTACAAAAAAAACAAGCTCGAAAGGCAGAGCATCTACCTTGGTTAATGCAAAGATTCTTCCTAGATCCTAAACATACGACCTTTACTTCATCTGCAAATTTAGTCTTCCTTAACTCCTTTACGAATTGTGAAAGTTGTGAATGTGTCCGGCTACAAAAGTAAATCTTTGGTCTAGCCTCGTCTTCTTCATCTTCCGTGTTATCTTCGTCTTTTTCTTCCTCACTCGAGGAATTAACTGATACCCCACCACCCTTCCTTTTCAACCGTCCTCCATTTTCATCTTCGCTCTCATACTCCTCAACCAAAAACTCCTCTTCATCCATTTCCTCCACCTCATGTTTTTTCAGTAAATTGTTTACTTTTTCAGTGTCAGTATCTTCCTCCTTCCGGCCTCCGTTCATAATTAAATCTTTGACATTTTCCCTTTTCTCTTTCCTATCAGTTCTTTTGTTGAACCCAATTTGCTTGTGTACCTTGGTCTTCTTCCCAGGCGATTTGGTATCTCTATTAATGACAAAGTCCCTCATCCAATCTGGTTCATCATCAACCCCCAATTGATCTTCCTGTTTCCCACTTAAATTTGAAGAAGAATCCATCTGTGTTCTCTGATATTGCTTTTTATCAACAAGCCATTGAAGAGCACTGCAAATTATACTGAGCGTTTTACCAGTTCCTGAATAAAAGTTGAAGAAACACAATAGAGTGAATTCGAGAGAGGCACATTCATTCTTTACTGCGTCAGTGTCACTAAACAACCTCTATATATAATACTTAAACGGTAACTACTCTGAATGGGATTCTAAATTAGCATCGCTGTGAGTAATAAAAGCATAATCTTTTTCATATTTGTTAAAGAAAGTGGTGAAGATAAGTACCAGTGGGGCTTTCGAGCATGGCAACGCCGCCTTTATTGAGGGATTGGTAAAGGGCGTTCATGAAATCAAGCTGAATGGAGTAGGGTTCGTATGGAAATGCCGGAAATTCCCTTCTCTCCTCCATATCGTCTTTTCTTCCCCAAACAAAACTGAAATTGAAGGGACTAGGGCTTTTTCTGCTTCTTCCTTTCTCACAGAAAAACACTACTCAGCATTTGTAGCAGTTGTTTTTCCCGCGCTTTGCTTTGCTCAGTAGTCATTACTTGTATGATTTTTCTTTGGTCAAATGGTCAAAATTGTCCATCACGTCCTAAATAGTGTAACATTAAAATTTAATATAATCAAATATCTATATTTTATATAATTATACAGCAATAATTTAGCTATGTGATTAAGAAGGCAGAACAAAAGTGAGTGAGATTGAGAGAGGAATCAAATATCTATATTTTATATAATTATACAGCAATAATTTAGCTATGTGATTAAGAAGGCAGAAGAAAAGTGAGTGAGATTGAGAGAGGAATCAAATATCTATATTTTATATAATTATACAACAATAATTTAGCTATGTGACTAAGAAGGCAGGAGAAAAGTGAGTGAGATTGAGAGAGGAAGGAGAGAGGTGAATTGTATGTGTGAATCTGTCGAATTGACTATGTATATCTATCAAAATAATTGTATATTCACAGTTTGTATACATATGTAATATACATCTAGCAAGAAATTGCAGAGAGAGAAGAGAGGTATGAGAGAAAAAGAGATGAGAGAGAAAATAATAAAAAAATCTCAACTGTATCTATAAATTGTAATTTTTTCAAATTATAATAATATAATATTAATACGTATCATATATTTGTCTAGTTATGTATTTTTTCCCTAAAATTATAACAAGAAAATGTATATATATTATATATTGCTATATGATATACAAGATATATACATTTTCTTCTTATTATTTTAATGAGCTATTAGATAATGAAATTTTACCTTATAAACATCATAAATAATGTCCCTCAATTCAAATTTACTTATTCTGAATCATAAATTCTAAAAATCTTTTTTAAAATTTCTTTTAAACCCAATATCTAATCAAATACTTTCATGTAAATTAAAAAGGAGGATGTATATGTTTTCAACATATATATAATATGACTAAAAAAAAAAGCATGTACGTATCTCAATAATAAGTTAAAGTGGAGCTTTTATCGCAAATTCTATAGGCGACAAAAGTTTATTTCAGTATGTTCCACAAATAAAACAACATAACCAAATAGTATCCTCACCAAAAAGAATGAGTAAAATTGATAAATAATTACTTTTCAGTCGTCTAATTAAAATTTAAAAAAAAAACATACACATTTTATGAAATTTAAAACTGTACAAATAGGCTATTTTTCAAATGGAAGACCTAAAATTGGCCAGTAAATGCTAATTCTACCGAAAAACTCGAGTATGTTCATTTAGCCCAACTACTTCGGGGCCCAATTCAAGTCCATCATTACTGCAGGCACAACCCTAAAAAGCCTTCTTCCTTCTGTATCAAACTATAAGCGCTGCCTAAATCGCCGCAGTTCTCAGTTGAGAAAGCTCAGGAGGAGGTCGCTAGGGTTTCTGCAACTGTAGCGTGATGGTAAGTGAAGCTAACCCTTTCACCCTTTTTCCTGTTAACGTATTCCTTGTCGTTTTCCTCATTGAAATGGTTCAAATCACGAATCACGAAATGGTTAACACCGAAGAATGACCTATACAAATCAAAAATGGTTCCGATTTTGGAAAACAAAGTCAAAGGGTGATCTGTAAGTGAATGTGGATTTTACTATATAGGGGAAGGGAACAGGAAGCTTTGGTAAGAGGAGGAACAAGACCCATACACTATGTGTGAGGTGTGGAAGACGGAGCTTTCATCTCCAGAAGAGCCGTTGTGCTGCTTGTGCTTACCCTGCTGCCCGTAAAAGGACATGTAATACTTTTATAATCCTTCAACTTTTGATATTGTACCATTGTAGCAATCCTCTGATAAGATTTGTACTCTGCTTTTCTGGATGAATGATTTACAGACAACTGGAGTGTGAAGGCAATTCGCAGAAAGACAACTGGAACCGGCCGTATGAGGTATCTCCGGAACGTCCCTCGCAGGTTCAAGACCAATTTCAGAGAAGGTATACATATTACAGCTTATATTTATGCTTGGAAGTTCTTTTGTTTCTGCATTTTAAGATTTGCTAATTTTCATTTAGGATTAGGTATGCCTTTGGTATGGTGGAAATTGTTTTATGGGATTTATGAAATCAGGCTCCAGGGTTTGGTTACTTTGTATGGTTAAAAATATTTCCTTTAAAAGGGAAAAATTTACTTTCTCTAATTATAGATAAATATCATGTTACTTCACCGATATCACATTCTTGCTTAAACTTGTGTAGATATTATATCCATATAAAGTTGCTATTCTTTTCTAGTCCTTTCTAAAAAGGAAAGGGAAGCATGTCGCATAAATAAAATGCTATTGTTGTACTTTGGCTTTCATCTTGTGAAACGGCCTCTCTATCTCTATGAGGAGGTAGTAGTAAGGTTTTGTACATTTTACCCTCCCCAGACTCCACTTGTAGGATTTCGGGTATGTTGTTCTTGTCTTCCATCTTGTATGAGCAAGGTACCATACATTATAGCACATTCCATGACTACCCTTTTACCTAGATTGATGTTGCATATCGCCCCCCTTGGTCTACAGAAAACTAAAGTGGTTGTTTGGTAGTTAGTTAGAATCACGCAGTTATTAGTGATGCAATGATTAGTTCTGAAGAAATCTATGCGTTACTTTATGCAGGTATTAGCTATGCATTGTTTAGTTATTCATTGATTAGTTATTCCACCTTCTATCTTGTATAAAATAGTACGTAGTTTCCAGCTGATTTATAACAATTAATTTGTCCTTTGTGGGCAACTATGTTATTTTCCGATTTATTAATTGGCTTTTCACATGGATGGTTAAATTTCATACACACCCATATAATATAGTAGTAGTCCACAGTACAACAACAACGTATCCAGTGGAATCCCACAAGTGCAGTCTGGGGGGGAAGTATGCGCAGACCTTACCACTATCTCACAGAGGTAGAGAGACTGTTCCCTGGGAGTAGTAGTCCACAGTAAATGATCAAAATCAGTATTTCATGAAATTGCCTTTTTTCAAACAATCAACAGTATAAGAACTCCCACGGTACTAGAAAACCAACAAAAGATCTCATGACTAATGCATTTACTTAACTTATTATGCGAATTTCTAAATTGGAAATAAACATCGTATTAATATTATAGAAGAATAAGTGACCTTCTAACCAGTTACCAACTGTAGTATTACTTATGCAAGATTTAATATCAAAGCTCTCTGAATTTGTTACTAAACAACCCCCAAGTGCCTTAGTTTCAAGAAATTAGAACCAAATGCTTAAAATAGTTTTAGAATATAGATTTTCAAGATAAAACTATTTTCACAATGTTTTCCTGAAATTTTTTTATGTCATATCTGGCCAATGTCCTATTGGTGTTTAATATTAAGTACGTATAAGTTGAGCTTGAAATATGCACATCTATAATTCAGTGTGATTTTTCCTTTGTTTAGCTTGACTAAGTTTGTTTAGACATTGGCAATTGATGATCAAGAATATCTGGTTGTAACTAGTATGAGATACTAATAAGGAACTTTAAACGCTTGTTTGTCCAGGTACTGAAGCAGCTCCAAGGAAGAAGGCAGCAGCTTCTGCTTGAGGCCTTTGAAACAATTACTTGAGAGGCTAGCAGTGTTAGCTTCATTTTGATATTTCAAGTGTTAGAGCAAGTATAATTTTGGGGTCTTCTATCTTAGGTTTTATTGCCCTTTGAAAGATTAATGTGCTTAAAATTTTGGAGTATGTATTCCAACATGGTATTTTTATGAAGAAGGATCTTGATACTTCCATCACTTATTGGATCTTATCTGCCCGACTAGTTATCATGTGACCTTGTGTTTGTTCAAATTGCTCATTTTGAGTCTCTTGCTATATGAAATGATTCCATTTATTATGTTGTTATATTGAGGTGGTTCAAATTGCCTGTTTCAAATCTGTTGCTGTATGAATAATTATTGGGAAGTGGTGATTGTTTGTTTACAATTTCTTTGTGCTTCTTTCCGTGAAGCTGCTGAATGTTTTGTCATACTTTTTGTTACTTCTATTTAGCTTGATCTTGGTTAGTACGTTGAATGTTGATCTTGCAATAGTTATATAGATCTGACCACTTAAATCTTGCGTTTCTTGGTTACTGAAAAAATGACAAGAAAAATAGTCTTGGATACTGTGCAGAGGTTACGTCCATCGCATACAAAGTAGTATTGGAAATTGTTGTCGTGAAAAAAGAGATTGCTCTGATCATTGCTCCTTAATTCTTCGAAGTGCTCTTTATTTCTGGAAAATGAAGTGATTAGAAATGTGTCTGTTGAGTTGCTGCTGAACTAACTTGATTTGTGTTTAACTCATTATTTCTCATGACATTTTTGTCAAATGATTCAACTCCTATCATGTAATCTTTCAGTGTAGAAAGTCTATATTTCCCGTATAGTGTGAATAAATATTTTCTACATTTGATGTTAGAAATGCCCAATCTTGCAAAGTTGGAGTTGAGTGCATTCAGAGCAGTTGACACCGAGGAACTGGGTTTCTTTATTTGAAGGCATCTAGTTCAATCGTCTTATAAAATTATTAAAAGAAAGAAGTCGCTGTAGCATAGGGGTTACCAACTGAACCAACCAAATTTAAGGATAAAGGACTCTTCTTTTCTTTGTAATTTATCGAAGTACAAAAAGAAAAACGAAAAGAAGAAATAAGTTTTACAAGTGATATTTCACACTGATCATCTCTTTTCTATCCTTCAACACACCCCATCCAAGGGGCAGAGCTAACTTGGAGCCAAGGAATAATTTGTACATCTAGTATTATTTATATATGATTAAAATTATCTTTTAATGTATATATGACAGATGTTAAACCTCTTTTTACTAGTTTATGTGTTAAATTCTTCATATTTTAAATTTTTAATAAAAATTCTGAATTCGTTGCTAATCCCTATCTCCACCTGCGTAACCCACATCCCTGTCACCCTACTCCTATAGTGTTTGCCTATATGAGTGATATTTTCTATCTACTAACCAAATATAAAAATCACTTATTTCACTATACCAAACACACCCTAACCTCTTCCTAGCAATTAGAAGAACAGTTGCTTTGCACACGTTTGAACTTATCTTAATCACCTATTAATTAAGTTGGGTGGACCGACTTTTTAAAGCAAAATAGAGCCATTCATTGTCTTATAACAACCCCCCAAATAGCAAGCAAACACTTAATTGCATCTTATAATTGGTCAAAGTAAAGGAGAGTGACAAATACATCCTGTTACCATCATTCTTCAAAACAAACATGCACCCACGTTCTTCCAACCATTCACTTAAACATAGAATTGAACATCAAAAGTTCCTCTCCACAACTATCCATCAAGAAAACACTTCCCCTCTATCCCTTTCTCTCTCTGTGTACCTGTAAAAACATAACCTTTTTCTTCTCCCACTTCATAACTTAACAAATTTTCATTCTTTTTCACCTGACGATCAACTTTCTTAAGACACATTTTATGGAATGTGTGATATTGAAGGGAGGCAAAAGTGAAACATGATTCTTGAAACGAACAATAATTCAATGGCTGGAGTCAAGTCACGTTTGGCTAACGATTCAGGGGTCACTAGCCCTCGTTCAGCAGGTAACTCAATTTTCTTCATTTTATTAGAAAATTCATATTTGTTTTGGATGGATTCTTGATTTTGTTCATTCTCCATGAAACACAAACTTGAGTCAATTCTGATAATGACTAATTTTCAAAAACGTCTCTATTTTCAATACTTCCTTTCAATCACCATGTGACAATGTTGCATACAAAACATAAAGAATAAGCCAAAGAGATTAAATATATAATATATATAGAGATATACATGAAAAAAATAATTTTAACCTTGTATGTTTCAAGTGTAATTTTCGATAATGGGGGTCCCCTAGCTCTACCCCCTGCTGTCACCTTTAACGCTTTACTTTTGAAAAGAAAAATTGTGATATGTTTGAAGGGTCTTAAATAATTGAACATGTCTAAAGCATTAATTAAGGTTGTCTGGCCAAAGCTAACAAAGTGTTCATTTCTCCTCTAGGGGTAATTATTCAGAAAAGTTTTCATCTTTTGGGTGAAAACTATTTAGTAGTAAATGAATTGATATTGTAGTCAAAAGATGTGGTTTTCATGTTTTATGCGTCCAAGGGCGGAAGGAGATGGGTGCAAGGGGTTCAAAATTATATATAGATGAGGCAAAAAATTTTTTTTCCGCGTATATGTTAGTTGTTGAATTCCCTGAGCTAAGACATTTACCACATTGCTGAAACACCAACTTTTATGGTCCTATTTAGATATGGAATCGATGAAGGAAAAGTTTGCGAAGTTGCTCCTTGGTGAGGATATGTCTGGTGGAGGAAAAGGTGTATCGTCTGCGCTGGCTTTGTCAAATGCCATCACAAATCTAGCAGGTAATCATCAGTATATAACTAAAACTTGTCATTTGTTACTAATCTGAGAGGTCAACTTTTCTTATCAATGTCTGGTATGTGCAGCTTCCGTTTTCGGAGAGATGAAAAGATTAGAGCCAATGCCAGCTGAGAGAAAAGCAAAATGGAGAAAAGAAATTGGTTGGATTTTATCTGTCACAGATCACATCGTTGAATTTATTCCTAGTAAACAAATATCAAAAGCTGGAACAAACATGGAGGTACCTCTACTTCTCTCCCTCCAATTCTTTGTTGCATATTTCATATATCTACCATACAACAAGAGTGATCGATCATACGTTCATTTCTCTATCAGGTTATGGTGACAAAGCAACGATCTGATCTTCAAATGAACATTCCAGCTCTACGGAAGCTAGATGCGATGCTTATTGTAAGATGAATTTTTTTGTTTTCGTTTTCCTTATGTCATCTTAGAATGATCTAAAATTGTTTTATGCTTGGATTAATGACCAACAGGATTGCTTAGATGACCTTTATGATCAAAAAGAGTTCTCCTATGTTTCAAAAGACGATGAATCACAGGAAGGAAAAGACAGCAGGAAAGATGACAAATGGTGGATACCTACTCCTAAGGTTCCTCCTAACGGCTTGTCTGATTCTATGAGGAAATGGCTGCGATTTCAGAAGGATTCAGTAAACCAAGTTCACAAAGCAGCCATGGCCATAAATGCTCAAGTCCTGGCAGAAATGGAGATCCCAGAAAGTTATATCGAATCCTTACCTAAGGTATAAAAAAGGGGAAAAAATTTATGAATCTCACTTTTAACTTACTTTGTGATCTTGAGTTTAACATTTCCGTTTTACTGTGTTTAGAATGGGAGAGCAAGCCTAGGAGATTCGATCTACAAAAGCATCACTGATGAATACTTTGATCCGGATTACTTCCTCTCAACTATGGACATGTCTTCAGAACATAAAATTGTAGACCTCAAGGACAGGATCGAGGCTTCTGTTGTTATTTGGAAAAGAAAGATGAATGCTAAAGATGGGAAATCGTCCTGGGGTTCATCTATTAGCTTTGAGAAGAGAGAAATGTTTGAAGAAAGAGCAGAACTCATCTTGCTAATTCTTAAGCAGCACTTCCCTGGAATTCCTCAGTCAAAACTAGACATTAGTAAAATCCAATACAACAAAGTACGAACCATGCACGTTTTGATTTACTTTCAATTTCATATTCCAGAGAATCTAGACTTGTTTTATTTGCTTCTATTAAGCATTCAAGTTCTTTGTTGTTATGAGATCATCCATACTTGTTTCATATTTTCTTCTTTGACCATTTTAGAAAGCTTCTAAATGAATTAATGGAACAAGATTTTCCTTAATTTTGCAGGATGTAGGGCAAGCCATTTTAGAAAGTTATTCAAGAATAATAGAAAGCAGGGCATTCACAATCATGTCACGAATTGATGACGTTCTCCAAGCAGATGCTACGGCCCAAAGTTCTCCCAACGGAGAAGTAAAGAGACCACTATCAGATAAAGAAGAAGTAGGAAAGATTAATTCTGCAGATAATGGAGCTTCAATGACACTTTTGGACTTCATCGGTTGGACACCTGATCAAGAAGACAACAACACAAAGGAAGATTTGAAGGAGGAACCAACTTGTAAAGATATTGACGTGAAGATGAAATGCAAACCTGCTAACATAGTCACCAACAAGAGGTTTTCTTACCTAGAGAACTTAGGTATGTGTAGAAGTCCAACAGCCCGTCACTAGTTGATGGCACTGCAGAATTTTAGTTTAACTCATGAGGACTGCCAGCAGAATTCACGGAACTGTGAAAGCTCGTCCTCAAATGTATATGTTGAGATGGATCACACCCATCTAGGATATAACTAAGCCATTCCTTTTGTAAGTAGGAATTTAGTAGACCTACTGGATCTATGGCACTTCTTTTGAAGTGATTTACTATGTATAAGATGTCACCTGAACTGAATTTTTGATTTTTTTGCAAATAGTCCTATGTAGTTTGTATGACCTATTATTGGAAATGAAGCCTGTAATACAGATTTGGAGTCCATACAGTTAACTTTACCATCCCTTTATCAGTATACCTTTCCTTTCATGTTTTCTTAAAGCAATGAACCGTTATCTGATCACTCGATGGAAACAAATATTTTGCACTGAATTGACATGCTGAGAACTAACTTGGCGAATATTATTCAGAATATTGCAAAGGCATAATGAACCAGTAAGAGTGGCATCCGAGCAAAGATCAATAAAATATCACAAGCTACAAAGTCAGAAAGCAAAGCTTCGAATTTGCCAGAAGATTTAACTTGTTGTAACAAGAGGTCTAAGGTAAGCTTCAATTTACACCTACAAGCTGTGACATATGATACATCGATTACACAATCAAAAGAAATTTTGGATTAGGAAGCAACTAAATCTTGCCATGTGGCCCGAGCTTCGGTGGAAGTAGGGGAGCTTTCTTTGTTGGTAGGATATCCCCTGATGCAGTTGAACTGAAGTAAGCAAGAGTTGAGCCACCTCCCAATATCAAGAACTTGAGCAACAGACCTCTCTCTGTGAAAGGAGAAGCAAATGTCTCAAAGAACTTGCTCTACCAAATACAAAATAATAGGAGAAAGACAGTTATAACTCAGTAATGTTCTGGTGAATCGATGCTGATATTAACTAGTCAATGATCAGCCAATATACGCAAATACAACTATTCAAACACAGGCATGTCAATTGTCAAGTAAATGAAAAGAGATGCATCGCATTAAAGCTCCTGCAGGATCCGGGGAACGGTCGGACCACCGAGGTCTATTGTTGTATGCGGCCTTAACCTGCATGTCTATAAGAGGCAATTTCCATAGCTTAAACCTATCACATGATAACAGCTTTACCGGTTACGTCAAGGCTATCACATGACAGGTAAATATGAAGCGTTTTTGTAATCAAGAAATGTGGGATACTTTCTAAGGGGAGAAAGACAAAAATTACCGGAAGGGAGTTGTAGGGTGAAGGTGCATCTGATCCATACAAGTTCCACTGACCAGTTGTGTTGCCCAAATCCTCCAAGTCAAAAGTATACACTCTTGTCACCATATTTTGCAACCACAGATCCACTCCTACACAAATTTATCATAATTAGTCAAAGCAAAATAAAACAAATGCTTACATGCCTTCAACTCATCTTTAATTTCTGTCTTCAAAACCTCAGATGAATAGAACAACATCTCTTAAGATCCCTTTACTTAATACTAACAAAGTACCAATTTAGATCAAGTGGAAGCTGCTTTGTTTTCTGATTCTGTCAATTGGGCTCTCCATTATAACAACACATGCATTGTAAGCTCAAGATATTAGCAGAGACACTCCTTGCGATTGACATTAATTAAACAAATTCAGCTAGCTTTCTGAGTCAAATTTTTCACAATCACCAAGAACCTGAAACGAATAAAAGCTTACAGCAACTATGCGAAAGAATCAAACGACAAAGGAGAAAGATCCTCAAAGTGAAGAAAATGATGAAGGAGCTATATTTACATGCCAACAAAGCTACTAAGGCAGGGCGGAGGAAAAAGTATGGGGCGCTTCCCACATCGTAAAAGAGAGAGTAAACCGTGAGTTCTTGTCAGATATATAATGCCCGTATAAGGAAACCACAAAACTCACGCAGCCACGCGGTGAGCACAAAGCGAACTATTCTTTCGCCTTTTACTAAAGAATATCGTGTGCTCGTCGCAAATAGTGGCATACGCATATTTTTGGAGGGGATCTCTTCTTTGAGGGACTCCCGTGCTCGTCGCAAATAGTGGCATACGCATATTTTTGGAGGGGATCTCTTCTTTGAGGGACTCCCTACAATTCATCTGTATAAAATTTGAACTGTGCGTTATCCAACTGATTCTATGCATCTATTGTGCTATAGCCTTCAGTTGTCGCGTGGTTTAGAATCCTTAATAAACTGAAACTTGTTCATGCTTATTACTACTCTGCTTCACCTTCTGGTAAGAAAATGATCTTGTATGGTCTTAAAAGAAAATAAATTTTTTGATTTCATTTTTTCTTTTATTTTTGGCCACCAATCACTCTTCACCCACAAGACTGAATCTATTTAAGTCAAAAGGAAAAAAAAACCTTTTTTGAAATAAAAGATTTTAAAATTTTATTTAGGGATTAAAAAATGTACACAATGATTATTTAATTGGGCATAAATATATATGCAACCCCTTTAACTAGTGCTTAATTTTTTACTTTGACATTCTATTTTAGTATTGTTTCATGCTAACCATTTAACTCTATTTTTTATGTCATATTTAAATACAAAATACTAATTTAGGTTTTTCAAAATTTTTATATATGCTTTTAACTGCAATTTTTCATTTTAAAAATCAATGTTTATCTCACATTATTCGTTACAGAAAATAAGGGATGAACATTGACATTTTAAAAAATATAATCTTTTTAAGAGTTTTTTTATATTTTTGTATGAAAAATAATCGACAAAGTCTGTTAATTTTCTTTCTTAAAAAATCAACGACAAACCAACAAAATTTGTTGGATTTTACTTTTTTTTTTAAGTAATGTTATTAACAATGAACAAGAGTTTTTTTTTTAGTCGTGTTGAAGATGAATTCTTTTTATATGTATTAAGTTGAACGAAAAATTAAAAAACTAATATTTGAGTTAAACTCATGTAGTTTAGATATGAAAAAAAAATATGTGATGTTATTTAATTTAACTCATTGTTTAAAAAAGAAAATTGACACACTTTTCTTTTTTTTAAAAAAAAAAATATAAAGAAACACTAAAAAGAAATTATTTAAAAAGATATTTTCACTTGTAATTATTTTTTTAAAAAATAATTCGAAAACTAATGGACAAATATTGATTTAAAAACAAAAATATGAAAATACAACAACAACATACAAGTGAGGTTTGGGGAGGGTAGATTGTACGCAGACCTTGCCGCTACCTCATAGAAGTAGAAAGACTGTTTTCCAAAAACCTCAGCAAATAAAATAAACAACATAAACAAAAAAAAGAATGCATTTAAATAGTACGTAACAAGTAGAGTTTCAAGTTAATGAAGAATGCTAAATAGGGTATCAAAATAGAAAATAAGGAGAAATTAGAAAGGTTGTATAGATATTTTGTTTGACTTTTGTAGCCACTGCACGTGAAATATATTATTTTTCACTTTATTATAACAACAACAACATTACCCTATTGCATCAAATGCTCTCGTCCATTGTGGAGTAAGGAGATTGAATGTATGCAGTCTGATCCCCATGTTTAAAACACATAGTAATTGTTTTCAGATGATCCATGATAAGCATCGAAAATTGGATTGACTAACTGCGACTTTATAATTGAACAAAGCGCAGACAATTTAAATAGTCATTTTATTTTATTCTATAATATTTCTTAAAATAAGTGTCTAAATAAAGCATAAGATTCGAAATTGAAAAGTTAAAATGAAGCATAATTGAATTGCAGTACCAAAATAAGATTTAGTAACAAGTTTCAAAATTAAGATACAAAAATGTACCTTATTTTTCCTTTGGGGGAATGAAATTTGATAACAGTGATCCTTGCTGATTCATATGGAATTGCATATGCCTTATACTACTTTTGTCAGCGCTTAAGCTCGTAATGCTTTTTACTACTGGACTTTCGCAAAATTTAAAAATTAAAATATAATAATGTACCTTATTTCTCAAGGGGAAATGGAGCTAACTCCATGGGCCATCCCATGGCAGCAACCTATGTTTGACCGAATCTACCAAAACAGAGTACTCATTAATGGTTTTCCGGTCAATCTCATTCCTAATAATCTGTGGGAAAAATAGCCAATCACCGGTCCAAGCCACAAAAGCCAATGT
Organism: Solanum ossicruentum; assembly: GCA_025774065.1. Taxonomy (NCBI): domain Eukaryota; kingdom Viridiplantae; phylum Streptophyta; class Magnoliopsida; order Solanales; family Solanaceae; genus Solanum; species Solanum ossicruentum. The sequence goes on along the minus strand of JAOTQR010000092.1, from coordinate 17,578,520 downwards.
GAGGACGCCGGAAACCACCCTATTCATCTGCCAGCCGCCATGAAAAAATTTCTTCACAGTAACTTCAGTACACACACAAAACCCATGTAAGACGAAAAACCAAGTAACTTCCCATGTGGGTCTCACGCGCGAGAGGTAATAGTAGATTAATTCATGCATTAGCCCAGACACTAAAAATGTAGCAAATATTGCTGGAAAATTGGCCAATTCCTTGCCTAAATAACAAGTTGAAATAGCCCGAACAGGGAAATACACCGCCGGACGTAAAATTCCAGGCACCATTAAGTTCCATCTACGGCCCCAAAAGTCTTGAAGTGAAGTGGCGAGGTACGGTTCGTTGAATTGAGGCTCAATTTCTAGGCCCAGAAAAGCTTGTACTGGGACAACTGTGATTGCAAGGATCAATTCCACTGCCAAATAAATATGTAAGCAATAAAGTACCAAAATTACATTTGAATGTAAAAGCTCCCTGTGTTTGTATGCGCTAATAATAGCTGCTAAAAGGATTATTTTCCCCCAAAATAAACCCGGCCTTTCGGTGCTCTGCCCGGACTGTTTGGGTTTGACCGGGAGAAGGGCGATGGAGAGAAAATGAAGAAGAGGCAAAGAAGAGTAAGAAGATAACGGTCCTCGATCGAAACAAAAGAGGAGGAGCTTGAAATTGGCGAGCCAAACGAGGTAGAAAATTGTGGGGGCACCGAGATGGAAGGAAGAGAGGTCGAGAGGGAGAATAAGGAAGAAGTACACAATAGGAAGAACAAAGAGAAGCCTAAGGATGCCGCTAGGAATGCGGGTTACGCAGTAGTAACAATAGCATAAAGCTCCAATAGCTGCAAACCATACTCGGATGAAATTTTGGAGCTCCATATTTACATCCATGGCGGCCGATACCTACTCTGTTTTGATCTGCTTTTTCTCTCCCCTATTTAACAGCCGCCGATTTGGAAATATGGATGCTTAAACACTGACTAATCTAGTCTTTAGGCTGACAATGGTACTTAAAATACAAAAATAATTTTTAATCACTGTGATATAAATAAGGAGATAGATAATTCAACGATTATGTAACACCTCCAATCAAACTCAAAATTTTGAATGTCACCATAAAAAAGGAGAAAATTTCATAAATAATTAGTTATAATTTTGATAATTATATTTTGTAACTATAATTATAATAATATTTATATAATTTACACAATATTCGGATATATTTGTATAACATTTGTATATTCACTATATAATTCGCACGCAGTATCTATATAATTCATTATATAATTTATAATGTTTATATATTTAAGTATATTATTTGATTCGCACACAATATTTATATAAAATTCAAATTTTAATTATAATTAAATATTTATTACGAGACGTAAGTAATTAAGAATGTAACTATTTAACTAATTACTCATCCGCATAAATGCGATTTTCCCGCCAAACAACCGGTACAGGCGTACAGCACTTCTTGTTCCGATGACGATGCACATGTGAATATGGAGTAATCTATTCACGTGCATTTACATTATATTATGTGGGGTAGTTTAGCTGATGCTTAGAGCCAGTGTTCGAAAAGTCGATTCAAATTGAAAACTTAAATCAAATAAATCAATTTTCACGTGGTTTGTTATGATTTGATTTAGTTTTATATTTTTTAAAATGAATAATATTTAATTTGATTTTAGTTTATAAAGAAGTCAAAGAAAAGTGAAATTGAACTAATAATTGTATAAATTATTTTTATAATTATAGATAGAGGTGTTCACGAGTTGGTTTGGATCGCTTATTTGTCAAAATCAAAATCAGATCAACTTAATTCAATTTGAAAATTCTCAAAACCAAATCAATCCAATTATAATAAACATTTATTGGTTTGATTGTTATCGGTTTTGGTTTGATTATTCGGTTACTAATGATACATAAAAATAAAAGCAATGATATATTTAAAATTGAGAAAAAATGACAACAATCCATTCAAAATGAGAAATAGTAGAACAACTGATATTATATAACTTTCAATCACTAAATTTATCATGAAAAATTTTCAAAATTTACCATTTTGGCCTACAAGAAAGAGTTAGTAACATTTCTAGTCCCTCGAAGAATTGTTATAGACATTCATATACATAAAATTAATAAGATAAATATTCTCGTTTTGAACATTTATACTTTCATAAGTAGATTAAAAAATAAAAATTATTTTTATAAATAATGTATTATGTATGTATAATTATAA
>JAOTQR010000092.1:17539276-17557009 GCA_025774065.1 Solanum ossicruentum | reverse complement strand
GTGATTGACAAAGGAGCTCCTATAAGTGTTCCAGTCGGGGGAGCGACTCTGGGACGAATTTTTAACGTGCTCGGAGATTGAACCCTCGAAACCCGGCATACTGCCACCGGAGAGCATCCTTTGGAGAAACTCCACCCTTTTTCAGAGTGCTTCTTGCTCTTATAAAAAAAGTAGAAGCAGCTTATTTATACTGCATAGACGTGATATTGGAAGAATAAGAGAAACATTCTCTGTTGGCTGGCAATATTCCAACCTTTCCAATTTAATTGATAGTTTTGAAGAAATTGCACCATTCTTCGGGAATCTCTTTTTTCTGCTGAAACCTCATTTCTCCTTTCTAGAATTGCGGTTCCCCAGTTAGGTTTTTTTTTTTTTTTTTTTTTTTTTATAAAAGCAAATCCTCCTTTACCGTAAGCTTGATCTTTGCCCGTGGCAAGCTCGATGGCATCATTGTTATTTGTTCTATTAATATAACTCGAGGATTGATTTGCATTTCTATTTGCTATTAAATTGTTCTTTTTTTGAATGCTATGCACTGTTTCCCTTATTAGTTGTTTTGTCTCCTTCATTTTGGTATTCCTTTTTCAATGTGCTTTGAAATGCTTCACTTGGGCTGAGGTCTATCAAACAACCTCTCTATTTTCATGAGGTTGGGGTGAGGTCTGCATACACCCCTCCCTAGATCCCCACCTCCCCCTGTGGGATCACTGGTATGTTGTTGTTTTAAAAGAGGAAAATGGAATGCATCTCCACGTTTTAGTTAAATGTGTTGCTAATGATATTTTTTGATACTCATTTATTTCAGGTTTATGCTCTCACCAGAGAAAGGGATACACTTCGCAGGGAACATAATAAGAAAAATGATGCTGCAGCTCTTCTCAAAGAGAAGGATGAGATAATTACTCAAGTAATGGCTGAAGGTCCGACAAACTTAGCTTCTGGCTCTAAAAGTCATTTTAATACATTACACTATCATTTTACTTTTGTTTCACATGAAGCTTTCCTGTTGTATATAGCATATAAGATGATTATACAGTAAGGAACAGGGTACATACATTAATCATAGGGTGGTACCTTTGATTCTAACTAAACGAAAGCTTTGATACCATACTTATTCTAGAGCATCAGTCTTGCTTGCCGACCAACCAAAAAAAAGAGTCAGGTCATACTTGTGGCAACTATGCATTTATAGTTGACAAATGGCTGGGTTGGACTGAATTTGGGTGAGTCAAAATAGGCGGAGTTAATAAATAGCGGGTTATTGGTTTTCTTAGAGTTACTTGGGCTGAAATGGGCAAAAATGCAGGTCATAACTCAACCCGCCCAACTCTTACTAAGTTTTAATTGCTTTATTTGTTCTTTTTAACTTTGTAGTACCTTATAATATTATTATTTTTCTTATATGACTATATGTTAATATAATATATCAAGATGGGTCGAAATGCCTGCTTGGGTGTAGCTTGATGATTGCACAATCTGAAAGGTAGTCATGTCCTAAAGTATGGGTTTTATGGAAGAACTCTGAAGTCTGTGCATGCTGAAAGTTACATCACATCCAGACTTTTGTGAGGAACTTCCTAATACTTTGTGCTGCTGTGGTTGAACCTTGGCTAGAGTGTCTTTTTTTTTAGAAAAAAAAATTGGTAATCTTTGACTCGAGTCTCTTTCTTACACAGTTCAGTCCCTGGTTGACATGTATATCAGCCTATTTGGAGAAATATCTTGATTCTCTTAAAGTTTGTAAAGATCTATATTCAGTAAGGTACATATTTTGGGCTCTTCTTAGGCCATTTCAATGTCTAAAACTTAGTGTTTGTCCAGGTGAGCAGCTTTCTAAAAAGCAAGCTGCCCAAGAAGCTCAGATGAGAAAGTTAAGGGCACAGGTGTGGAATCAGGCATACTCGTTATTCCATTTCATAAAGCATATTTATAAGTTTTAACAAATCTTCCATTTGTTTTGAAAGTTAGATCAGAGAGCTTGAAGAAGAGAAGAAAGGATTACATACCAGGCTTGAGGTCAGTCGTTCTAATTGATGCAATAACCTGATTGTAGATATTGTGAGGGGTGACAAGAGGTGCCTGGATTACTTTCAGCTCTCTCCTATTATGGTTAAATGTGTTCTTTTTATGTTAAAATTTTGAATCCCTTGTTTTCATTTTCACGAAAACGTTATTCTACAAATATTCAGCTAAGTTGTTCTTAGTTTTAACATGCTTACTATAACAATTTGAGAGTAGAAATATTTTCCAAAACTAACTCTGGCTGCAGCTAAAGTTCATCTGAGAAGGGGTAGAAGTGTTCAAAATCTGTTTGGTATGAAGGAAAATGTTTTTTGAAGATGAGTAACTTTTAGGGGGTTTTGTTGCCAAATAATATTTTCCATCAAAAGGGGGAAAATGTCTTCTGTTGCATATGTATGGAAATTATTTTCCTCAACAATTATCACAACTTCTGCTCCGACCATTTAGACATTGTAATAAATCTTTATACTTCAAAAATTTCATCGACATACTATCCGGTTTGGTAACATTATTATTAACTCTTTGATAAATGTCTTTTTATATAAACTATATTTTACGCACCAATGAACCATCGCGAAACATTAAAATGACTTTATCTACATCATACCAAACACATTTAATATTTTCTGATAGTTCTGCTTGGATAACTTGAGTCCACTTCTGAAAGATATTCTTATCACCTGGTCTTTGTTTTAAGTGAGGTATCCTTTAGTCCTAGAAGTTGCCTTTTTGCTGACCGCTTGAGTAGAATCACGCAAGGTGAGCACAGCTTTCGAAGGAATACCCTTTAAAGAAATTTGAGAAACTTGTAAGTTACTGCAATGAGTTGTTAAAAGAAACTTTAGAGCTTGTAAATAAATGGATCTTGTGGCTAACTCAATCCCAAAAGTTAGCTTATGAGGGGCAATACCCAAAGACCATAAAAGGAGACTCCACATCCCTTTAAAGAAATTTGAGAAACTTGTAAGTTACTGCAATGAGTTGTTAAAAGAAACTTTAGAGCTTGTAAATAAATGGATCTTGTGGCTAACTCAATCCCAAAAGTTAGCTTATGAGGGGCAATACCCAAAGACCATAAAAGGAGACTCCACATCCCTTTTTCATCTGATGTGGGGCTCTTCAACACCCCATCTCATGCCCAAGGTGGGACATCTGGAGCATGGACAATTCAATATGGGCCCAATATCAGGAACCAAGAATTAATATGGTCTGATACTATGTAAGAAATGGATCTTGGGCCTAACTCAGCCCCAAAAGATGGCTCAAGTAAGGAGATTGTCCAAAACCATATAAGGAGAGACTGCTGTTTGTATTTTTACTTCGATGTATCCTCATTGGGTTCTTGAGTAAAAGTAACTTTAGAGTTATTCTTACTCAGTTTGTGAAGTCTTGTCACTGAACAATTTTTTCCTTTTTTCGATGAAGTAAAGGATTCTTAGTTAGCAAGTGTTTAGTTGTGGGTTGATTGCTTTAAGTTTCTTATTTTTTGTGGGATCATGGTAGAAGTTATGATTTTAAGTTACATGCTTATGCTATTCCTAGGTTGAAGAGAACAAAGTAGAGAGTATAAAGAGGGACAAGGCAGCAACAGAAAAGTTACTTCACGAAACAGTAGAAAAACATCAAGCGGAACTTGCAACTCAAAAGGAATACTATACTAATGCTTTAAATGCCGCAAAAGAAGCAGAAGCTTTATCTGAGGCACGAGCTAACAATGAAGCTAGAACTCTACTTGAGAGTCGTCTCAGAGAAACTGAAGATCGTGAAGCAATGCTTGTTCAGGCACTTGAAGAATTAAGGCAAACACTTACCAGAACAGAGCAGCAGGTTTATGTTCTTGAATAGTGTCCTATTGTTCATTTAATTTCCCAGGGCCTAACATTTTTTCCACCTGCAGGCAGTTTTTAAAGAAGATATGCTTCGCAGAGAAATTGAGGATCTCCAGAAAAGATACCAAGTATAACTTACTTTTTTGTAACTTTTTTGTGCTCGACTACTTAATTATGTTTTCCTTTACATATACTTGTTCTTCTGTGTTTAGGCCAGTGAGCGTCGATGTGAGGAGTTGATAACACAAGTTCCCGAATCCACCAGACCTCTTCTCAGGCAGATAGAAGCCATGCAGGTTCCACTGCAGCTGAGATATTATTATTTTTCATATATCCTATTAATGGTCATGGTATATGGACTGCTAATTTAATGTCTTATGTTTTATGCCTCTTATTGATTACAGGAAACAAATGCCAGAAAGGCTGAAGCTTGGGCTGCTGTTGAGAGAACTTTGAATTCACGTCTTCAGGTTTTAAGAGAAACGTATAGAAACTTTATTTATAGTTGAAACTCAAAGGGATTCTTAGTTTTTACTCTGCAGGAAGCCGAGGCAAAAGCTGCAATTTCAGAGGAAAAGGAGCGATCTATTAATGAACGCCTTTCTCAAACCCTATCCCGAATCAATGTTCTTGAGGCTCAGGTTCTTTCACCTTTTGCTTTGACTCTGCTTTCATAGAGCTTCTCCCCTGGAATTTGCTTACAAATTTAGTATTGCAGATATCTTGTCTTAGAGCTGAGCAGACACAGTTAACAAGGTCCCTTGACAAAGAGAGACAGAGGGCTGCAGAGAATAGGCAAGAATATCTTGCTCTAAAGGAGGAAGCTGAGACTAATGAAGGTCGTGTGAATCAGCTTGAAGAAGAAATTAAAGAACTCAGAAGGAAACACAAGCAGGAATTACAGGAAGCATTAACTCACCAGGAACTCCTGCGGCAGGTAACAATATTATGTTTTTCTTTCCTATTAATTTGCTGTACCAGTGCCTTTTGCATCAATGGTGCTTGTGTTTTTACATGCAGCATACTTTAAATGATCAAGATGCTTCAATTGAAGAATATGCAAATCTTCTTTTTCTGAATTACTCATATTTTAATATATCAGCTAATGGTTCGCTTTCTCGGCTTTTGAATTAGTTTATTCTCTTTTAAGTTCTGAGACCTGCTGAAATGGTCTTTTAGCATGGAGCTAATCACTGGCAGTAAAGTTCCTGTCACCTGTGCTTTGCCTCTACAATTGTCATTTTTCCCCTTTAATCTTGTCTTCAATGGCATCAAAATATTGGCAGACAAGCGAAATTCTATTATATAAGAAAAGACAAATTAAAATTGTATCATTTAGCACAATGGTTTAACTACCAACAGTCAGAGATGCAGGTGAAGCTATTCATCCATGTATGGCAACTTTTTATATAATTTGACTCTATTTTTCTCCTTCCTATTCTGAAGTCTGCTTCTCAACCTTAATGGCAAGGGAAGAGAAATGTTATGTAGGATAGCAGTAGAAGGTCATCTATCACATATGTATTGGTGGAATCTATCTAGATTGGATTAATACCCGGAGACAACATAGGGTTGCTTGTGACTTTGTTGTTGATGCTCTGATTTTATTAAAGAGAAGTGCAGATCTGAGTCACTTGTCACCAATGTTTTACAGGAGTTGGAGAGGGAGAAAACTTCTCGTTTGGAGCAAGAAAGGGCAGCTCGTTCTACTACTATTGTGCCTGATCAAAGCCCGATAATGAAGCAGAAATCTGGGATAGAAAATGGTAGTTAATACCAACTTTAGTTTTCAATAGGATGCTTCATACATTTATGTTGTTGCTATTGTTCTCTTCTCTATTAGTTTAAAATTCTCCAATTATGTGTAACATGGTTGCTTCACTAGTGTATTCCTCTTTCCATACTTGATTTTTTTATGCTTTACCTGAGCCGAGGGACTATTGGAAACCACCTCTCTACCTTTACAAGGTAAGGTAGGGGTAAGGTTGCATGCACCACACCCGCCAGACCCCACTTGTGGGATTACATGGAGTATTATGTTGTTGTTGCTGATGATGTTGTTTAACAATCACCTAGTTGCAGGAAGTTTGACACGTAGACTTTCAAGTGCTAGCAGCTTGAGTAGTATGGAGGAAAGCTATTTTCTGCAAGCATCTTTGGACTCGTCTGACAATTTATCTGAGCGTAGAAATACATTAGAGGGTAATGTGAGTCCATACTTTATGAAGAGCATGACACCTGCATTTCGCCAGAAAGATGGGGAACTTGCATCCTATATGTCTCGACTGGTATGAACTTTCTGACTGATTCTTTTAAATCACGTATCTCCTGAATTCATGCTATAATTTTAAAGTATTAGTTGGCCTCGTTTCACTGTGATCTTAAGTTTATTCATTGGTAGATATAATCTTAGTAATGAACTATAGGAGCTAAAGCTTATAGTGCTCTGTTTTCATGCAAGATTATTTTTCCTTTCAACTAGTTTTTTTCCATTTGGCCTCCTCATAGTAAGTTATTGATTCTTCCAGGCATCTATGGAAGCCATCCGTGACTCCCTTGCTGAGGAGTTGGTTAAAATGACTGCAGAGGTAAGTTCTTTTTTCCAGATTCTAACTTGTTTTTCTTTTTCCCTTGGAGCCTTCTCTTAGTAATGTCCCTTTTTTGTATAAGGAAATCATTATAAATAGAATGGCTTTTTTATTTGTTTAGTGTGAAAAGCTACGTTCAGAAGCTTCCATGCTGCCTGGCATCCGAGCAGAGCTAGATGCACTTAGGAGGAGACACTCGGCAGCTCTTGAATTAATGGGTGAACGTGATGAGGAGGTACAAACTATTTTTTCTGTACGATTCAATATTCATGATTTTTCTCTGGCACAACTATGTTTCTTGATGACAGCAAATTTGGCTCTAGGGAACTTCTCTTTGCTTCTATATTACTCATTAAAAAGCAACACCTTTATTTGGTTAATCATTCTATCAGGAAGTGGAAACTCTGGAATTTTTTGAAATCCATCAAAATGTGATGTGATGTGATGTGTAAATCACGTACATGACCTGTACGAATCACCTCGACATAGTGAATAGTACATTTTAGACGAGTAATTTGTGCACATTCACCTTTCAATGTTTTTGAAACAATTATTCCCTTGTGTTTCTTGAAAGATCTGGTTCCATTTTTAATCACTTCTCCTTTTATTTTGGACGATCTCTGCAAATTGCCACCTAAAATATGACTTACGGTGAAAAGAAATAGTTATACTTTCTTCCCTTTGCCTTTTTAGTCTACTACTCTACTAGAGGTCTTGTTTTGCTCCAATTCCTAGGTGTACTGAATAGATTAAGACCCAGTTGGTGTAGGATCTTGTCGTCCGTTTCTGTTTCACTCGGTTCTGTTCTTTTCATTGCATCCATGAGTATATTCCTTTTTAATAAAGGTGTTCATCTTTTAGATTCACATTGAATTATGCCTTATTAAAAAGATGTATATTAAATTTGAATCAGCAAGTTATTTCAGATGCATGTTAGTGTGCAAACACTTAGGCTTCAAGTTACCTGATTTCCTTTTTGAGCCATTGCAGCAAGAGTGAATTTACCTGTTTTTTTCCATGTCTAGAGATCATTCTTCATTCTAGTTAGATGTCTGTCCTTTCAGTTTCATCATTCTTTCTGGAATTATCCTATCTAAAGAATAGACTATATCTTTGTTTTTCATTTTTCTAAAATATATAGAGTACCTTTTTGCACCACTAAACTCCCTGAAATGTTACAGTGCCCCTTTCTCCTCCAGCTTACGATCCACTCGGAGCATCTGGCCATATATGCTCTTTTTATTCCATTATCATTGGAATTTACTCTAGAAGTTCCTTTTTCTGCTCCCCTAGTAGATACATTTGTATCTCTTCCTTTTCACTCTTCCTCTATTTCTTGATTTGTGTTCTTCCTCCTCTAGCTAAACGCAGCTCTCCTTTTTCTAAACAAAAATACTTTAGATAGTGATGAAAATTCTTTAAACAAATGGAAGTATGATACAGATTATGGGCTTGGCTGATGTCGGCTTGATCATCTTAACTTGGGTTAATTGAATCTTAATTTCTAGTTGTCCGATGTTATTCACCATACCTCGAATTTGACACAAGACTTTGCAATAGTTATTTGGCTTTACTGCCACTTGCAGTTGTCCAAAGGGAGTTTAGTCGTGTTGGGATGCAACTGGTCAAGTATCCCTTATTTTTGTTATTTATAGATCAACTGTCTGTTTGAAATCTAATCTATAACCACAGTGAAGTACTGATCTTTTCCCATAGTGCTCTTTGAGTTTCTTATTAACTGGATGTGTACTTGTGATAGTTGGAAGAACTTCGTGCTGATATTATTGATATGAAGGACATGTACAGAGAGCAAGTAAATTTGCTTGTGAATAAGGTATAGACGTTAGCTCAATTATTTAGTGCATTTCTTCCTTTGCAAGTACTGTAAATCCACGTTTTACTCTCGATGTTCTTGCAGATTCAGGTGCTTAGTTCATCAGTAAATGCCACCTGACAGAGCTGATCTGTTGATGAATGTTTTTCTGGTCTGTTGCATCATGAAGGTGCTGTAGTGTATGTGATGTATCACATTGATTTTGGACACGATAATTCTTATGTCACCGGCTTTTATCATGAATCTATAGAGAAATTACCTATTATAGGTTTGTCATTGTATAGCACATATTCTTTTGACAGTGGCGTATTGGATTTTAAGCTTTTTTCCAAGTTCAATTAATTGTTGGCTGTGCCTTGCTGGATGGAGCTAAAATCTTTTGCTCACATGGTGGTAGAAATTTATGCACCTTGAGCAGTGGTCTAATTTTCAGATTAATTTTGAACCTGAAAAGAAAAGAAAATATTATGTTTATGTTTAATTCATTTTTTACAAAGAAAAGAGTATCTAGTTCTTTCTGTTCATGAGTTTTGAGATGAGGGTCTTCAGGAAACAGCCTTTCTACTTTTATGAGGTAGTGGTAAAGTCTGTGTACGTTCTATCCTCTCCAGACTCTACTTGTGAGATTTCATTGGGTATATTGTTGTTGTTACAAAGAAAAGAGTATTAGAGTATTAGCAGATACAAGTGAAACAAGCAAGAAAAAATTCTGTTTTTCCACCCAGTTAACAATTTAACACATCTGACTCTTTTTCTGGTTATAATCATTTGTTTTAACATACTTTTTTTCTATTGACTTATCATGAGAATTAATAAGCAATAAATTGTAAGAGTAATTTTATCAACTATAAGTTATCTAAATATTAAAAAATAAATATTACTATTTAATAATAAGGGTAAATTAGATATAAAATAATAAACTATTGGTTGATTTGTAAATTGAATAAATATTGTTAGTTATTTTAAAATAATAAATGGACAAATAAAGATTCTGATTTGTCTTTCTCACAGTTTTTGAAACATTGTCGTCAGGAGGTTCATTTATTCGTAGAGAATGTCCCCCTTTTCCTTTGGTTGTAAATTGTGTAAATGGCATGTGAAGATTCAAAAGATTTAACGATTCTTTTACATATAAAGTGTATATATTTAACACACATTAAAGCAGTTGTAATTTCTTTTTCAAGGCAACTTACATTATTGTTTAGGTTCTTTCTTCTTTTCAGCTGAAATTAAATAAGAGCAATTAAGATCTTTGCTTTTATCTGAAGCAAAAAAATACATTGTTTGTCCGAATATATTACGTCCACAAATATTAATATCGAGATTTGCAATTATGTTTGAACCTGCATTTTTGTTTAAAATCACAAATATTAATATCGAGATTCGAAATTATGTTTGAACATGCATTTTTAAAAATTTTTGAAGTTTTGTGAGTGAAAATTTCAAAAATTAGTGTGAATTAGTTTTTGAAATTTGAAATTTCTTTTTAAGATAATTTTTTAAAGATTTATTGTCATAGATATTAAAAGATTTAACATCTAATGCAAAATCTATAGCCAAGCTGCAGTAGCTTCATTTACCATTCTAATTTATATGATAAGTAACACTTTTTTCTTAATCTGTCCCAAAATTATATATTGTACTATTATTTTCTAATTTTTAAAATTAATCTAATTTAAAAAAAATTATTTTTTGTTTAATAAAATAATTTATAATCATACAAATATACTACATAATTTATTAAGGATTATACATTTTATTTTCATAAAGCAAGGCATCTGGCCCTTTAAGATCAAGTCCAATGAATCGTACCGACTCACGTATTCCAACCTCGATAAATTTTTAGTAAAAGATTGAAAATATCAATAATTTCTTAAATTTATTGATAAAATTCATTAAATAAATTTTGATAGTTTCGAGTGAATACTTAAGCATGTGATAAATGCTACTATTACGCATCTCAGTTCAAATTTGAAAAATAATATTGCGTTTGTTTTCTATTTATCATTATGTAGTAAAATAAAATACGTCACATGTTTGATTTTTGAACATCAACGTCAATTAAAATATGTTTAAGATTTTTTAAGATTAATAAAGAAATATGATACATTTTAAATAATTAACCTATTTACCTGCCGAAAGCTTGAAAGCACATAAAAAAAGAAATTCAAAATTTTAATTGAAAATTAAATTATCTTACAAAATGTTTTTAGCATGTGTTTGGTTCTCAACAAGAATGTATCATAATTAGGGATACAAATAAAATTTATTATGAAAAATTTGTCATTAGGTAGCTAGATAAGAAACAAGTTATTCATGTATTAATTTTTATATAATTTATAGACGTTTGTTTGGCAGATAGAAACTAAGTTATTCATATATAAGATTATTATGATATGTGATTTATAATTTAGAAATTTATATAGCTAATATATATATAAGTTACACAAAAAGTTATATATCATTTTGATGTAGAAAAAAAGATGAAATAACTAACACGTACATAATAAATGCATATCTTTAACTCGCTACCAAACAATACATAAATTTACTCAATGGCATAAATAGGGGTCGGACTGCGGACATCCGATCCTTCCTTATCCCACAATAAACGTGAGTCTTTAAGATAATGGGGTAATGTTATTGTTACTGTGCTCAGTAGCATAAAATAGGATTCACAAGTATTTGATGCATTCAAATACATATATTGTGAATTAATATAATTAAATTAAATATAAATTATTTTAGATGCATCGAATTCAAATAAATTACTATCATGCATGTATGCCTCGTGGAATGAAACTCAAAGCTGACTGAACTTTTTGCTAGATTGATAACGATGACGCGTCAAAATATTATTGGTCGAAACCAAAAAAGTGAAAAACAGAAAAGATTAAAAAATAACAGCATTGGACCAGGTGTCCGTCTCAGAGCCCTCGTAGTTTCTCGATCTCTTTCGTGTCGTCATCTCTGTTTTTCTGTTTTTTTCTTTTTTTTTTCCCTGTTTTCTCCTTCCATGGAACCACTCACTGCTAATGCATATGCACTTTGTTTGTTTGCTTATAAGTGAAAACACGTTAGCACCCTTTCTAAGATTTCGCCCTCACCTTTTGCAACAGCACGTTTTCTTTTTTAACTTTTCTTAAAACTCCATTTTCTCTCCCCAATCCTCCCATTTTAGCTACTGTTTCTGCTCTTTTATTCTATCTTTATTGCTTTCTGCAGACACCCTTCTCCTTTTTCCGACGTTTCAGAAGGTAATTAACAAGTACTCACACACACACTCACTCTGTCTAGATTTGTTACGCAATGAAATGCAAAAGATTGTACTTCTGTTTTCGCATTGTTGATTTGAAAGATTTGAACTTTTTCCGATTGATTGATGATAAAGAGTTGAATTGTCGGTTATGATTTTGAGACATGCAAATTTTTCCTTCTTATCAGATCTGGGATTTGGCAGGTTGGTGTATATGATTGGGATTTTTCTTACATTACCATAGATCAGATCACACAGTATGAAAGGTGGTCGTCTTGCTGATGCTTACTCCATGTACAAGCGTGCATCAACTAAAGAACATTCCACCGATTATGAAGATAGAGAAGAAAATCTAGGTATCCCTTGCACTGTTTTCTTCTTATTTGTGTTGCCAGACGGATCCAAGATTTAGAATCAGTTTGGTCCAAATGTAGCATATTCTAGTAAAATTTTATCGTCTCTACCCTCATCAAACCCCACTTGTGATATTTCACTGGTACATTGTTGTATGTATATTTAAAGGAACATGTTAAAGGAACATGTTAATTTTGCTGTAAATTCATCTGGGGTTAAAGGGGTGAGCATGAGAATGTTGTTTTTAAATTTTAAATCATGCCAAGATCTATTACTCTCTCTTGTTCCAAATGATGAAATAATAAAGTTCCTATTTTTGTATAAGATTTTGCCAACTTGGTTTAATGATGTCATCCATTTTCCAATTAATATTATTATACTCTTCTAATGTACCATCAGCTTAGACACAACTAAAGGATATAACATAACAAGGATATAATTTTGTAAATTGACTTTTGACTCTTCTTCCTTGTGTCTATTTAGATCGTACCGAAAATGATGAGTGGAAAGAAATTGGAAACCCCTCATGGAAGCGTCCGTTGCCGCATATACTGGTGGCAATTATTTCATCACTCTTGTTTGGCTACCATCTTGGGTATGACTGAACTTTCAAATTAGTTTCTTGCATAAGTCCTACCATTTTAGTTGGTTAAACATCAACCTTGTTGACTATTTCTTTTTTCTTTTTCCAAACTTGGCATTTTATTTTGGTTTGGTTTATTCAGGGTGGTTAATGACACTCTAGAAAGCATGTCTTTGGACCTTGACTTCAATGGCAGCACCTTGGCTGAAGGTACTCCATGCTATTTACTTTCAAGATTCCCCTGCATCCCAGCTCCCTGCCATCTGAACCTCTGCGTCTTCGCCTCTATAGGTGGATCCTTTAGTTTGAGTCAGTGGGGGCATCCACTACTCATTTATGACAGTGGATGCTATGTTTGTGAATATAGGTGTTAATTTTTTTTTTTAATATACAGAAGTTGTGTCCAAGGCTGTGATGTTAGTCGAACCTACTGTCTATACTTGCATTTGCCCTTGCTTGTTGCTTAGTTCATTGCTTACAGGGTTCATCTGATATGATAATTTTATTTTCAACTGAAGGTCTAGTTGTGAGTACATGTTTGGGAGGTGCTTTTTTGGGCTCTGTATTCAGTGGTTGGATAGCAGATGGGGTTGGTCGTCGGAGAGGCTTTCAATTGTGTGCTCTACCAATGATAATAGGTGCTTCTATGAGGTAAAACCTTGATAAACCTTTTTACCAGCTATACTAAGGCATTTTCAACTTTGAATGCAACCATGAACATTACTTTGTAATACTTTTCAGAAACTCTTAATTCAATTTTATTTCAGTATGAGTATCCGGAAATTAACTGAAGGTTCTTCAACTTCATAAATGTAGTGCTGCAACAAGTACTCTTGGAGTTATGCTTCTTGGAAGGTTATTTGTTGGAATAGGGATGGGCCTCGGCCCTGCTGTTGCTGCTCTCTATGTTGCAGAGGTATATGATATTATCTTTTGCTCCTAATTCTATCTTTTTAGTTACATTTAATTTGTTTGACCAGGTTTCACCAGCTTTTGTTAGAGGCACTTATGGGAGTTTCACTCAGATTGCCACATGCCTTGGGCTCCTGGGATCTCTACTCATTGGAATTCCTGCCAAGGATAATGCTGGTTGGTAAGGATTGTATGACCTTGATCTTTTTCTTTTTATTAAACTCAATTGGTACTGCAAGCTGAGATAATTGAAAAAAATGTACTTTGCCATTGTATCCAGTCACGGTTTGGAATAGAACTGTCTTTCATCAGTTTTTGAGACTGCTAAACTGCTTTTATGGGAGCATATTAAGAATAAGCCGATTGTCTTACGTATTTATAGCATAACATTTTATGGAGTGATGTGTAACTATAGCTACTTATACAATGATGTTACAGGTGGCGTGTTTGCTTTTGGATATCCACCATTCCTGCTACATTACTTGCTGTATTGATGGAATTCTGTGCTGAGAGTCCTCACTGGCTTGTTAAGGTTGGTCACTCTGCTCTTACGTCAGTGTCTTGTAATGGATAAATAAGTGGCATTAGCAAGTTCAGCTTTTTGTGAATCTTTCAAATAGTAAAATCTGCTAAAAATTCAAGTTCACTAGGTCATCAAATGGAAGATGCTCTTCTTTATTTCAGCTGACAAGTGATTGCTTGTAATGCATATGTATAAACTATTGTTTTGTTTTCTTTTCTGAAAATATATTCAAATCTGTTCTTTGTACACATATTATACCATAATGTATTGAATATTGGGTAGAATGAACATACCAATTCGTCTTTCCATGTCCCTAAAGCAGAACTCGCCCATTTTTCTTGGACCTAGGCAGATCTTGCAGTAGACAGAAAAGCGGCATTAGCAAATTCAACTTGTTTTTGTGAAACTTGCAAATAACAAAATCTGCTGACAATTTAAATGCACTAATCGTCAAATGGAAGAAGCTCTTCTTTATTGAATACTTGAAATGCATATGTGGGCAGACCATTTATAAACTACTGCTTGATTTGCTGTCTTGAATATATATTCAAATTTTCTCTATGTACCCATACTCTAAATTGTACCACAATCCATCGAATGTTGGGTAGAATGAACATATCAATTGTTTTAAACGTCTTTCCATGTCCCTAAAGCAGAACTTGCCCATTTCTTGGACCTTGGCTGTTTTAGGTGAATCTCAGGTTACTGAATATCCTTCTTATTATTATACTTATCTATTTTAATCATGTTCTTGTTTAAGGCAATATAATGAAATAACTGAAGGCAATATAATCTTTAATAGATTCCAACAATCCTGTTTCCTTTCTCTATTCATTGATGGGCTTGTGAGCTTCCTGTGCACAGTAACTTAGCAGGTTTAGTACAACTCTACTATTGAGAGAAACATTATTGGTTCACTCCTGTCACAATTTGTCTTTGGGCTTTGGGTCCTGATACTCGATGTAATTCTGGATGCAAGAACAATAAATTGAACCACAATTAAGCGAGCAAGATAATCTAACAATTAAAATACATTAATCATTAAATGAACTTATACATGAAAATCCTTCGAGTATCCAGGAGAGGTTCAGTTATGAGATACAAGGGAATCCTTCCATAAACTCAAAGAGTATTTCTCTGTCTTCTAACTTAGCTAACCCTGATATGAAAACTTAAAACACTATTTGTACTCGTCTGGCAAAATAGCTAACTTACAAGAATGGTCAAATTATTAAAATAGCCACTTGAGCATGTCAGTGGTCTTCAAGTCTTCCTTCCATGCCTCCTTTAATCCCTCCAAACTCATGAAGGTGGGAAGAATGCTCCAAAGACCTTGATGAACTCTGTGGTTGTCATCATTTCTCTGATAAATCCATTTGAGCATGTTATGAACTTTAAAATCTCTTCTAATAAATTTTCCATGACACTTTGAGCTCTTCGAGGATGACTGGAAACTTCCATATCCAAGATACCCTACACCCTCATTGTTGATATTATTCTTGCTGCCTCAATTTGCATCAACACTACAGTCAAGACTACACCGTATTTATACCATAAAAATAGTTAGTATGTTGTTGTACTAATCAAAATAAAACCTGGTATATTATTATTGTGCTTCTGTGCCGGATTATCTTGATTCAATGTCAATTTTGTGTTCTATCATTTACAAACACTCAGCACTTATGGTTCTATTATTTCAATCACATTTTGTTTCTGGCCTTTACTCAGAGAGGAAGAATTGATTTGGCTGAAGAAGAGCTTGAAAAGCTTATGGGAGCATCACATGTTAAATATGCCATTGCAGAAATGTCAAAGACAGACAAAGGTGATGAGGTGGATAATGTTAGGTTTGGAGAGCTACTGTATGGTCGTCATTTTAAAGGTATGATCATTGATGATGTATTCTCATTCTGTCATTATTTTTCTTGTGTGAGAAAGTTGAATTTATAACTTCTGCAATTTGGACAGTGGTTTTCATTGGATCTGCCTTATTTGCTTTGCAACAACTGTCTGGAATAAATGCTGTATTTTATTTCTCTTCAACTGTTTTTAAAAAGGCTGGAGTACCTTCAGACACTGCAAATACATGCATTGGGATTGTAAACTTAACAGGTAACATATCTCTGCTCCAAACAAAACATTTATAACACTCTTGAACCTGTTAGTGGTTTCTCATTTTACTGTTGTCTATAACATCTGCAGGGTCTATTATTGCAATGATCTTGATGGATAGGCTTGGGAGGAAGGTGCTTCTAGTTGGGAGTTTCTTCAGCATGGTAACCTAATCTTGTTTGCTGATCAATCCTATATCAATCAATAGAACTGTGTCACTATATTTTGCTTTCTCATGCTTAAAGTTCTGAGAGGTTCTTGGAGCAGGCAATTGCAACAGGTCTTCAAGCAGTAGCCGCGAGTTCATTTGTACCAAGCTTTGCAGTATTATTTCTGTCAGTTGGTGGGACCTTACTGTGAGTAATCCACTTCAAGATTGTCGTTGTAGTAGTTGATGCATTATTGATTGAAAGGACTAGAAATGCTCGTTATACTATAGTGATTAGATAACTATCTGAGAATTATGACTCATTTCCGGGAAAGTTAATCTTAGTCCAACAAAGAGAGGTCAGTAAAGCAGCTACAAGATGAAGATAAATAGTTCAGTACTGCTTCTGTGAATAACAGTTTTCAATTGCATTCTAGAGAGATTTGGTATTTCATTTTGTATTCGGTAACTGTTGACTCTGGTTGAACAAATAATGATGAGACAATTTATGCTATAGGTAGCTTTACTGACTATTAAGAAGATAACTACAAATGCTCAAAAAGTAAAGGCTGGTTGTTTTCTTTCAATAATGGGAAATTATTTATATTAGGTATGTGTTGGCGTTTTCTTTGGGTGCTGGTCCAGTCCCTAGCCTCCTGCTGTCAGAGATTTTCCCTGGCCGGATTAGGGCAAAGGCAATGGCTTTATGCATGGCTGCACATTGGGTACTTTCATCTTGTCCTTGATATTTTTGTTTTTTTTTTCTTGTTGCAAATTATTCTCTTTGCTCTGTCCTTGGATGAAGAATATCAAACAGAGAAGGATTTTGAGTACTTTCGCGTCTTAGAACTTTGATCAGTATGTGACACATCATATTGTTCTTATGTGAACCAGTCAAGTCTTAATAATTTTTCATATCAGATTCTTTTTTTGGTCTTTCTTTTGCTGCTTTTTTTTGGGGGCGGGTGGGGGGTGGGGGGAGTGGAGGTGGTGATGCTGTGTATTGAATACTGGGATGAAACCGGGTCAAACAGAGCAAAATGGGAAATGGGATGTTGAGGATTTATATGGCCAACTTTTATCTAGTTTAGGGGTTGATGCACAATACTAGTTGTCGAGGGAAGAGGTTTATTTCTAGTAGTAGCGTGGAATTACACATTTAATAAAAATGCATCTCCCATTGGGTACTATATGTTCTAGATGCCCAGTCATTTGACACAACGAGTCGCTGCTGAAATGAAAGCATCAGCCTAAATGTATGCGCAGCCACATCCTGCTATTGGGTGTAAGTCAAATAAGATGTACGGGTTTGAGTACTGTGCGGCGTCAACCCTCAGATATAAAAAAATTTATTATCCATCACGAGGAAGAGAGGCGTTCTGTCTGCAGAATCTACTTAAGTGATAGCAGGAGTGATGTCTTGCAAATTGCATCACAAAAGTATCTCCTTGTTCTAACCCCCCCCCCCCCCCCCCCCCCCCCCCCCCACCCCACCACCACCACCCCACCCAAACCCCCCACCACACAACCAACACAACCAACAAGCCAAAAACATAGACAACATAAAACAAA
>JAOTQR010000092.1:17490935-17502144 GCA_025774065.1 Solanum ossicruentum | reverse complement strand
GGCTAGAAGAAAGAGTATAATGTTCTACTTAACCAATGTGGGATATATTTCCTTTCCCACTTCTATACAAATAACAGCACTAAAAACATATCTAGCATAGAACATGAAGTTGACCAGAAGACAGTTCATTCAGCAGAAATATAAGCTTTGAGAAGAAGGAACGAAAATCTGTTGTTTCATATAGTTGATCCTTACAGGGATTAGCATTAAGATGGTAATGGGAATAAGGGTTGCAATATCCCCCAGCGTTCTCTTCATTTTCTTTCTCTCCCTTTTTGTGAGCCGACGGCCTTTCAACTGCTTTATAAGTAGCTCTAAAGCATCCGATACGTCTGTAAAGAGCAGTTCAGTACCCATCCAGATATCCTATAGCATAGTGCAACCAAAAATTTACTATAGAGCATCTTTTAAAACAAACAACGACATACCCAGTGGAATCCCACACTATAGAGCATCTTCTGATTTGAACAAAAAACTGGAATAACTTACAACACTTGCAGATATCAGCTTCGTCGTAGATTTCCTTAGTAAATTCTCATGCTGAGGTTTGGGGGCAGTAGAGCATTCCAACTCCACCAGCATCACAGGGTCCATCGCAGTAGAGCTTGTGGTCTGTCATTTAATAAAATAAATTATCAGTCTATAAAGGGCTTCGAAAACTGATTGTCATGTTAAAAGGTTGTGTACAAATATTAGATGACCATTTTTTATGAATAAAGTAAGAACTATCCACTATGCTTAGAGATGCATTTTCTTGGACAGACAATTTAGTAATTGAGACATTTTGGACCAAGAGCGATTTCACTACAGGATAAACTCAGTATAGCAGTCCCCATTTATTAAACTGGTGCTTGTACGGGTTTTACCTGATTCAATTTAGATCCATATTGATGTTTTTCCTTTTTTATCAAGTCAATTGGCTTCTCTTTCACGTCTAATATGATGGATGAACCCATTCCACCTTTTCTAAACAAAGATGCCGCTGAATCAGATGCACTCCTATCAGCAAATATTTGTACTTCTCTGTTTAAGAGGATAGGCAACTCATTATTGCAATGTGCAGCAAAAGAAGATTAAATCTTGTCACTAAATCCAACATACCCTGTTTTATCATAAGCTGCCCAGTAGTCCTCCAGACATACAGACAGCAGACTCTGACTAAAGAGATTGACAGAAATCAGCTTAAGAATGAGTTACATTTATGTCAGACTTCCAATACATTCTCAGAATGATTTGATACCTCTGAAGCAAGAAGTCCAGTAATTTTGCATCTAATGGCTGCTGGGCGGAATTGTTATAGTGGGCGAATCCAGCTATAACATCATAGCATACAGTTAAAACAGTGTACAAAATTATTTCTTTCTCTGCTTGAATTGGATGTTGTTTGGATCTTCTTTTGACACAAAACTTGCTAGCAGATGCAGCATAAAAGTCGAGCCACCCAATTTCATTGGCTACTACCTGCGAGAGTTGTTTTAAGTGATCATGTATTTCTTTCATATTTGCCAAGTAATTTTAAATACTAACCTCCATGATGAGCTGATACTCAGAGAGAGTGGAGAATTCTGGATGCATAAGAAGGCTACCGCATTCTAAGTGACTGCAAGGAGAAAGTGCAAAATTGTCCAATATCAACCAAATGTACAAGCCATACTGACTAGAGAAAGGAAAGTAGGCTCTCTTGTAAATACCTCAGAAAATCTCTAGTTTGCTCATCAAGATCCTTTACACCCATTTCCATGAGAAACAATCTTGTCTCTCTTCCCAGATATGCAAAAAGTCCCAGGGTAGCTAAACTGTTTTCTTGAATCTGTCAGATCTTCAAACTACTATCAGTTCAATATAAAATCCTTTTATTTTTGTCATAATCACAAGTAACTGATGGATCCAAATTTCACAACAACGTTCATTATCTTTTTATTAGCGAGGGAAAACCGTTAATTACATCAACTAACTACTCCCTAATATTGTATTGGTCAATCTTTCTTCTTTTTTTCCCATAGTTTTGGTGTCTGGACCAACTTGACCACACTGCTATTAATTTCACAGGATACTTGTTATCTCCCACCAGCACAGGTACAGGATAACTCTGTCGGTCTGTCCAAACTTCAATCCAGGTTTGGACAAATGAGAAGAATCACCCAATATTTTAGCATCTAGTGAGTTTGAACTTGAGACCCCATGATTTTCAATCTATTATCAATATTTTTATCTAACTTATAGAAATAGGAAGAAAAAGGTGTTTATCAACTCCAAATCAGTTCACTTACCCAAACAAAGATCAATTAAAAATCAGTCCCGTGATGGAGTTTCCTCAACATTAAAAGCCAGAATTTGACAAAATACAGAGAGAATAAGAATCGCATGTAGATGTAACCTTCTGTCTTTCTATCAAAGACCTAAACTCAGTTCAATGACAGAGTTGCAGCGAGATATCATATGACTCTGTATTTCGCAGGTCTTGTGCAACAGTAAAAAAGAGATCCTTCACAAAAATTGGCAACAAACCAATTAGTAAATGCTAACCTTGTCGTGAAAATTATGCTTGTCTGCAATCACATTCTCTCTGTGAAATGCATTACTGAGTTTTCTTTGAACCAATCCTATCCAAAATTCTACATCTTCAATACTGTCACTTGGTAGAACCTTTCTACCGAAATGGAATAAGAAGTCTTCTTCGAATCCAGCCTCAATTGCTAAGTAGTGCAATTTGTCTATTGAAACAAGTCTATGTGACAAGTTCATGAGCTCTACCAAGGCATCTTCAACTGAAGCTGAAAACAAAGGACAAGAAACTCGTCCTGGACCTAATTTCCGAACAGCAGTGCAACAACTTATTGCCAAAATATTCCCTGCAACACCACTGAATAATTCTGTATTAGATGTTGATGTTTTATCAACTAAGATGTGAAGAATACGTGCAATATCAATCAGTAGATTACTGTTCAAGAGTATTTAGTTGCATCATGAAAACAACTAAAATAACATGATAACAAAGCACTGGTCTTTAAGGACATACCTTCCTGCATAATCCACAGACCATTTCTTGAATAGGGGAATGAACATTCCTGCAATCCGTGGCAGCTCCAGTGTTCTAAACCACTGCACCAACTTCGGATTCCTCAAATTCAACTGACTTTCAATGCGCTCTCCAAGAAAGTCAGTGATTGGGGATAAGCTAATATAAAGAAAGGAGGAGAAGAACATGAAAATAAGAAAAAGGACAAGATTGCCAAATCATGACATACAGTTTCCTTCTCTATACATAGAAGACACGCAAACACATAGGAGTTTATGATGTGACTTCCATAATAAATATGATTAAAGGAGAACATAAAAACTGAGTGAGCCAGACATTGATAAGATTAACATTTACACTACATGGCAATATATGAATATCCATTTGCGGGAAAGTTCAAGATAGTCAAACTTACATTTCTTGAACAGAAGAATCACTGTTGCTGCGTTTGCGAGAAAGAAACACTTCCACTTCTATTGCTGCTTTGAATAAAGCATAAATTGCTACCTGTGCAGCAGCACATGCTTTTATTTGTTGCATAGGTTCCAAAGTTCACAAACTTGGCAATTATTATAGTTACAAGTGAAGTGTTCAATACAGAAAATCGTAATTGATATTAACCTACACATTTTGAAAAACTGAACTACAAATGAAGTGTGTCAGAAATCTCCACTAGAGGAACTGCAGGCTGTACTTCCATACCTGATATGCGATGCTTTTATGCCAGGCATGCACATCCACCCCAACCCATGCCATTGCAAGCTCAGGCCCATTTTTAGCCAATTCAAGGGTCTGTACTGCAACTGAAAAGCTTCTGGCAGATTCATGCAGTACCCACACAAGACAATTGACACGGCTGAAGTCCAGCTCATCCCTATGATGAATGACTATAGAAGAGTCCATCATAATAATTTTTTGGTCAGGGTTGCCTGTAGCTGCCACTGATCCTAGTGCTTCTGAAGGAATGCATTTCACTGGAATCTTTTGGGACAATGATCCAGAAAGATATCCTTGCAGAATGATGTATTTTACACAGGAAAAACTCTGCTCTTTCACATCTATATTAGATGAACACAGTTTCTTAGAACCAGATTTTGCTAAGTTCCATGATCTGAAAATTTCTCTGCAGCACAAAAAATCGGTCAGTGAATTCTATTTAGTGGCTGAAATGTGAAGAATTCAGACGTATCAAGGATGTTGTAATCTACCTTTTATGTTCTCACATATATCTATGCTTTAGAAACTTCTGGTGGGGATTTCAATTTAAGAACCCGAAACATAGTAGACTTGTTTGGACGTTTTCTGCAGTTGTTGTTTATAGTTTCCCGACCAAACTCATCTAAGTTTAGCGGTTAATTTTGTTAGTGGGATGACTTGCACTCCCCTCACACACAATTCCAGACAACTAAACTGAAGTGATTAAGTGAGAACTTATCGCTGGATGAAGGACAACCATTTAAAAGCATCAAATCTTGCATTTGTTACTCTGGATGATAGTAAAACCTTTTCCTTCCTTCTTGAATTGTATACACTTGAAGACTTATCTACATTGCACTTATTATTTAGATCAACCAATAATGCTCCACACCAAGCTAGTTATGTTGACAGATACAACAACAGCAACATACCCAGTCGAATCCCGCAAGTGGAGTCTAAAGAGGGTAAAAATGTATGCAGACCTTACCACTACCTCACAACCTCACAGAGGTAGAGAGTTTGTTTCCTGGACACCCTCGTCTCAAAAACCCATAATGAAAATACATAAATGCCCACTTATTTTCCCATCTAACCAAAAACAAACAAAGTCGCTGAGGTTTGAGCGACATGTCCTAATTTTTAACGGATATCGATTTAAATCTTTTAGTAAGTCGATGGGCTTTGAGCGACATACCTTTATCATTTATTTACTTTTTTAGTGTGTCACCGGAACTCGAGTGACTTGCAATTATTTTTTTAAAGAAAATACAAAGAAAATTCATTGTTATTCTTAATAATAATAATAATAATAATAATAATAATAATAATAATAATAATAATAATTAACTTATAAATACTTCAAAAGAAAAATACAATTATCATATAATATAATATCATACTCCCTCTGTCCCACTTTATATGACTTATAATTGCAATTCCTTTTCGAAACCATCAAAGCAGAAACTTTCCTTTCACGGAAGGGATTCTCCCACCCACACCCCAACCCAACCCAATCCCAACCAAATTTCCCAATCCTCTAATTTTCTTGTATTTTCATCATTTGCTTTGAAGGCTTAAAGATTTTAATTGAATGGTCCATGACAAACAGGTTTTTGCATTGGATTTAACCAATTCCTCTTTGACCATTATCGCCAGACTACAACAAGTTTCAATAAAGCCTAAGCCACCACATTTCTTTCGAAGCAAGCTACCTGATCACTTCCACTCGCCTACCCTAGTTAGAGCTGATACAAGTTTGATTCTAAAGCTTTTTGATTATTTCAAATAAAAGAATATGGCTACTGATAGCAAACATTTTTTATAAAGGAAGAATGAGGTTACAAATAAAAAACATGGAATCACCTTGGAGCTTATTTGACCATTGGAGGAAAGATTAGAAGACGTAAAATTTGACAAGTGCAGGCCTGGGTATCAAACGGTTTGCATAGGCATGGAATGTATAAGCAAACATGTAAGAAAAACAGAAAATGACACATCTTAATCATGGATTATCAACTTAAACCAACTGCAGTGTTAATGGTGAGACTTACACTACATGTAACTATGACATAAACGAATCTTAAAGGAAAGCTTAACTCCTTCACGACACTCTAATGTAAAAATTTGTCCAAAAATCAAACAATGTTTAAAATATAAAGAAAGAAATTTGACGAAAAATTAAATCATTCATCATCTCTTCCTCTCCTATTTCATCTCCTTACACATTCATAAAACTGCTTATTTAACAGTCACCATAGCCCTCCATCTTCCTCCCGTTTAATCTTTTTCAACCTTCTCCATCTTGCAAAGACAAATGGCACTGCCATATGTTATTCCATTGAATCTAGACTGCATTCACTAGAGATATTTCTTACTAGTGAAGCACTGCATCACTTTCTAGTGAATCATTCTGCTAATCTCTCTGGTTATTGGGGCTGAAAATGAGACAACCAAGATAATTACAACTTGCAAGCATAATAAGAACCGTTCTTGCATGCCGTGATTCAAAGAGCTCTGTAATGCATAGGAAGTATGAGAGTACATTTTACCCCTTTTCCCTCTTGATCAAACCTTCTTTTTTCATTTTTCTTTGAAGTATGTTTTTATCTATCTGTTATTCTACTTCCTATTGGCCCCTCAAACTAAACTTACATGTTTTCACCAATCTAATAATCACCTACCTGAGACCGCACACATTACTTGGCACTCCTCTGCTATATTCCTGTTTTATCTACTTTTCATCTCTATTTCCTTCCTCTTTCTCTTCATAAAATGATCATTTTCATCAAAGAAGCTTCAAGGGTTTCACTGAGGAGTGATCTCATAGATAGTAGACTCTCTATGGTTTTCTAAGTTACATATACAGGAGTCTTTGAGGTATGCAACATGGGTTTTTAAGTAGCACGCAAGCTGCTCTGGCAGCAGCTATATGATGGAGATGTGGAATAGATGGGAATGGAGGAGAGGAATGAAAGCAACCAGAAAAATGGGTAGTTTTCTTTTTCTCAGTCTTAAAACTCATCCCACAGTTCTGGACTATTTTGAAACTATGCAGCTTACCAAGAAACATTAGCAATGAAAATTCTGTCAATGGTAAGCCAGAAGGTGGAATTTCCTTGGGATAAACATAAACTGAGTTGCTCGGACTCTTCAATTTTGGTACCGCACCCATGTTGACACGACATGGGTGTGAGTATGGGATCCGCGTCCGATTTGGTCAATCAATTTCGGGTACTATGACCAAAATTGATGGGGAAAGATTGGACGATTTCAACAATCTTTTATAATCAATACAAAAGCTAAGATGAAATTGAAAAAAAATGGAATACCTTTTATGTAGAAATTTACAAGTCATGCCTTTTCTTTTAATCTCCTTCTAAGATGCACTTCAAGTTCTCCACATAATATCTCATAACTCAGATTTTATCAATTTATTTATAGAATTTGGATTATTTTTAGGTGAATCCCCACATCCATATCCATACATGGATCCATATCCTCGAATCTTAAAAATTAGATCATGAAGGATCCGACCTCTAGATCTGCACCCGTATCGGACACCCGCACCCGAGTCCGAGCAACTTAGAACATAAATTCCCCCTTAAACTTGTCTTGAAAAGTCGAATACACGCTTAAACTATTATGGCGACCTATTACACATTTTTTCTACTTAAAAGTGAATTTATTTTACCCCTAAAACTGGTGTGACAAAAAATAAATAATAGGTGGTGAAGAAGAGAAAATAAAAGGTGGTGAAGAAGAAGAAATCAATATTGATAATGTGGTGGTGATATTTGGTGGTGGGTAGCAAAGAAAAAGAATTTAAGTGATATGGTGGTGGTGGAGAGCAAAGAATTGATGGTGAAGGCTGCCGAACATGATTTTCCAGTATGATAAGAGATGAAGTGGGTGAGATTTAACGATGACAAAGATATAATTATAAGAGGATTTTTAAAATTAATAGGCATTACTTAGTGTAAAATATAGTTAACCAAAGAAAAGTTAATGAATACAGAAAAGAAAAAAGTGAATATAAAAATTATAATTTCAGATAAAGTGCTGACATAGTAATGGTGTGGTGGGCGAGTGTTTACTGTAAGAGTGGTGTTCTACATCTCAAGGTGGTATTAGATTCATTTTTAAGTAGTAAAGATGTTTAGTTTAAGCGTGTATTTGACTTTCTGAGACAAGTCCAGAGGGGAATCTATGTCTACCCAGAATCCTTCGCGTCACCTTATATGTATTATATGTTCACCTTGTTTCCACGTTTTGGGGGATAAGCATTCTTCTTCTTACTACTAGTCATTTTCATTTCTTTATCCTAGAACAATTATACTCCTCTCTTACATCATGGCCAAGTGAGGAAGGAAAGTGGTTAAAATGAGGTGACGGGAACAAGAATTAACTATACAATAGTCAACTGAATTATGAACATAAGCCAAGAACATTGCAAAGAAACCAAATCCAGCTGCAAATGCAAAAGCATTCCCAAATGTATTAACCTTGGAAGTTGATATGAGGGCATATCTAATCCCATATGAAGATGAAAATTGGAACCGATCATAATAGTTAATTTAAAAATCAAGAATTAGACGACGGATGAGTTTCTCAAGTAGTAAACTAGTTCATAGTTAAGAGGCATTTCTACAGAGTAGAAGTGGATATTGTGGTCTGCTTTCAGTAACTTCCGACATGAATCTAGTTTGAACTTTCACAATCAAACGCTATAGCATATATGTTGACTAATTGAAAGGAGAAACAAGTGAAGTTATTGAACATAGAGTTTCCATATTTTTTTATTGACAAGGAAATATAGCCGCTACCATTCGGGTGCATATAGGGCAAAACCCATGCTCCTATGAAATAGCTCGAAAAACCGCACAAGGCAAGCCCAATGCGACGAGGTCGACCCAGAAGGCACATCCCTTGCCTTAACTAGCAAGAAGTTTCGAACTTGAAACCTCCAATATGGAAATCCAAGTCCAAATCACTGGGCCACCCGAAGGGTAGAGTTTCCATCTTAGATTAAGTGAGTCAATAAATGCATCTTTCTCTTTCACGTGTATAGTATATTGGTGCAATATGGTCACGACGCATGGACAACTCAGAGGACGAGAAATGTGGCACACGTGTTAGATTCTCCAAAAATACACTACTTTTGGAGAATACAATACGCACATATTGACATTTTTTAAGAGTCCGAGCAACATAGCTAGTCAACTCCAAGTCATCAAAAGTCACTCCGACAAGAAGATAGGGAAGAACCCAGGAAGTGTGCTCCTGGTATGTAACAAACTTACCCTAGACCCATGATACCGTAGTAAGAAGGTGTTGTCCCGGAGATGAGTGTCCCCTCAGTAAACAGATGTTAGGATAGGATAGGCATCCTAGAGCTACTGGCTACTGCCTCCGGAATATTTGAGATCCTCTATGGTGGTTACAAATAAGCACGTGCTACATACAACACGTGCAATATTGATCATAATGAGGAGCGCTGAGCGGAATATTAGGAATACATTACTATAGGGTTGTACTACAAATTGCCCCTTTTTCCCTCGTATGGTCAGATATCCATGCCATTCTAATTTGGATATATTTCATGTGAATAGCAAATAAATTATCTCTCAAGGTAAATTAGAAGCTATATAAAAGTAGATTTTCTCAAAATCTCACATTTATCTCTGATATACAAGTCGCTAACACAAACAAGAAGACTTTGCCAAACTAGATTGACGTGCAAAACAAGTTAACTTAAATACCAGCTAGTCAATACTATATTAACCATTTGTTTTCACTGTGCTATGTCCTAAAGAGATCTTCCTCAGTCTATTTGCTTGATATACTTCTCCCCTTTATCAAACGCAATCATTTCTAATTTGTCCAAGCTAGTATGATCACACATCCATCTTATCATCCTTATTTATATGACACTTATCTGCGGGTAAATGGATCTTAGAAGCCCAACATTCATCCTGACATAATATTGCTGGTTCACAATCATTCTACAGAACTTAGAATTCGCTTAATTAGAAATCTCGCATGTCATTCCTCCACTTCAGGCATTTTCTTTTAATTGTACCTATACATTTTCATGATTTCATCTATTGTAACATTCTCATAATAAACTGCTGGACATAATTAATAAAACGTAACGGGAAAGGAAAGGTTGATATTTTATAAATCTAAGTTTTCTTTACATTTCCATTTCAGTCATTATCAGAAATTATTATTGGACAAGATACATGCAAAGAAATGAAACTTGGACCCAACTCATCTCCAAAAGCTCGCTAAAGATGAAATGATTGCCCAAGACCATGTAAGAAGATCATCCATCCTTTCTATTTCCATCCAAATGGGAGTCTTCAACACCCCACATCAAGCCTAGGGCTAGGGACTAGACATCTGAAGCATGGGGGCAATTCAATATAGTGGCCCATGGGTCCTCCTCTGATATAGCATAAAAAAAAAACTCAACCCAAAAGCTAGTTCAAGAGGGGAGAATTGGCCACTTGTGAAATTTCAGTGAGTATGTTGTTCTAACTTAAAAATTTTCCATTCCTTTAATTTATGGTAACAAAATGAAATCCACAAATATACTCCACCATTAATTAATGTTTAACAAATCCCCAAACACAGACTGGGCATTCACTTTTTTGCCCCAATATATGAATCTGACATTACGATAAAGGCAAAAGCTGAGGTTGAACTAAAGCTTAACCATAAATCCTTATACTAAACACGTTACTCGACTAAGAAATAAAATGCTGCAAATAGTTCAGGTTGACTTTTAGGTTTCAAGATTCAACAATTCAAAAAAACAATTAAATTAGCAGTAAATATAAAAGGGAGATAAGAGAACTTACAGATTATGTAAAGTGGAAATTCGGGAAGAGAAAAGCGAAGCCATGGAAAAGGGCGAGGAAAAAGGGAAGAAGAAATGGATAGGGGTGAAAAGCGAATATTTAAAAGAGCTTGAAGCGACGCCATCGAGGTGGAGAGAGAAATTAAGGTCGAATTTGATATTGGCAGTTGAATACCTAAATCCCAACTCCCATTTTAAGAAGACAATTTCCTTCTTATAATATCATAGACATTGACAATCATTAAATTTAAATTATGTTAAATAATTTCATATTAATGAGTGAAATATCGTTTAATAGAAATAATAATGAAATTTAAATTCGTGTCAAAAAAATTATATATTAAACAAATAAAATAACTTTTAACATATATAATTCAAAACGTGATTAAAAATAAAAGAATACCTATCATCAACTTTATTGATGGAACATCTTTTGGTTTCTATATTTTTTGTCCTAATTTATGCAATATGCTTTAATAAGGTATACAGTATTTTTAAAATTTATGATGTAAAAGTAATTAAAGATGTGTGTTATCATAAATTATCTCTTTAAAGATAAAAGGCATAATACATAAAAATGACCCTTAACTTGGCAAAACTTTTTAAGTTGGAACTTAAACTTTCATAGTGCA
>JAOTQR010000092.1:17460336-17481923 GCA_025774065.1 Solanum ossicruentum | reverse complement strand
AAATTTAATTTTTTGTGTGTGAGCTAAATTCAAGATTCATGTCTTTAAACGATTAAATATATAATATTTCAGTTATATTATATATCATTTTTTAAATATGGTATCAAAATTAGAATTTCAATATCATTGGAGTTGGACCACTAGTCCGATCCGATGGCATTAGTTCTTCAATATTGTTTTCATTATTATTGGGGTGGGGTGGGTGATGGAATTCCACAACAGAGCTGAACGATTCCTTGGATTCCTTATATATCTTGGATATTTGAACAATTCTTAATCTTCAAATTTAATTTTTTGTGTCTGAGCTAAATTCAAAATTCATTTTTTTAAATGATTAAATGCAACGTAATGTTGTAATCGCACCCAACATGATGAGTCAAGTACATAAATGTTATCGTAGTTGTACATTACAATCCAACATTATTATGTTCAAGAACAATGCTTTAATAATCACGTGGAAGATGTGTTGTACGGATTTAATTTACTCCCAGTAGGCTCACTCTCAGAAAGTCAAAAAGCATAGTTCTCAATCATAATCAACTTGAAGAGAGTAATTTATATCTACAAAATGAGGCAAACAACTATCACATTATTTTCTAGAATGTCCACAGTTTCGAAAAACATAGATTAATGAAGTAGAGCTTAAAGTAGGTGAAACTTTTGGAGATCGGGTTTAAATCGTAATGTATTTTTGTTTAATTTTTAAAAACAGAAATTAAGAAGTTAAGTAGAGCTGATGAAATGATCCATCGTTAAATATTACATATTTTGTTTTATGCTTACTTCTATCACTTGACCGATGAACTGATGTGATTTGATAGAAACAACAAGTTTGATAATATTTTTTCATTTATACTTATATTGAATCGAAGATATATGTGAATATTGAACCAAAGAAATAGGTATTTGTATAATGTGCTATTCTATGAATTTTGTTTTAACTATATATTATTCTCCATTTATCTTTAAGATAACTTTTTTTTGTTACTCTCCACACTAAAAATGATCTTAATTAGCGGCAATCAATTAACAACAATAGTTTAATTACCGCTAAATATATGTTCCACTTCGTATTCAATCTGGGAAGCGGCATTCGTTGACCGTTTTCCCGGGGTTTTTTGTTGTTAAAGTTTCATAGTGAAAGTACTTTGATCCTTCTTCTACCTTGGTAGCTACCGATTACTTCACCAAATGGGGTTGAAGCTGAGCCATCTAAGGTTTTTCTTCCCTACCAGATCAGGTTTTCCCAGACGCGAGTGGAGTCATGAATCTTCTTCATCAGGCTTCCTTCTCGCTGTCAAAGCGATAGCGGTACTGGAAGGAGCTCATTTATTCAGCGAAAGAGGATGAATGGACAGAAGCTGCGAAGTGAATCATTCCTGGTTGAGATAGGAGGACCCGTCAACCCCTTCTAGAAATGTCACAATATTTTTTTGCTTTGTAAATATTCCTAAAGCTTATGGCAATATTGAATCCAATGACAATTAACTAATGTCTATTATTGCTTTATAGTGACATTTGACCACCACTTGACATAATTCTACAAATTCCGATCCGATGGAGTAACGATAGCCTATTATGTCAGCATTTTTCTAATCATTAAACTAAGAAAAATTTATTACATAAACTCCATTTATTTGAACATTAATCTGGATTATGATTACCATTAAAAGAAACAAAAAAGTACGAGTACCAATAATAATAATAATAATAACCAAAACGAATTTTCTAAAGAGCTGGATCCCGAATTGCAATTCCAGCTCATCTACCCTTAAAAGGCTAGACTTTTTGGGCATAATCCTTACAAAATATTTCAACTCATACTATACTCCAAAATACTATTTGCTTTTAGGTGGTTCCCAGTTACATGATTAATGATTCCATGATTGATTCTAATGAACACGACATGATTAATTACTTGAATATCCCTTTTACATATTGTCCTTATTATTAATATATGGTCCTTAATATATGTTATATCATAAAACTAATTCATAAATGACGTTGTTTTTCTTATTGTATCCATGATAATTAATGAGTTTTAAAAAGATATATTTGATCAATTAAAAGAACTAAAAAAACAATTAATGTATATTAAATAAGGGTAAAATATATAGTAAAGTCATTTTTTTCTTAATGCAAGTACCATCACAAAACGTGACGGACTAGAGGGAGTAACTTTACTGCAGGTCTGAAATTAGTTGTTCTAATTAAGGTAACTCCCATCTACTGGAGATTTAATTTAATTGCACCTACTCAATTGAAGTAACTAATCTTGATTAATGAAAGATTATGAAGTATCTTAAATGAATGCATGCAGGTATTTGAGTCAAAAACTTAGGGCCCAATTGTGAAGCATAATTTTCGAAAGTTGAATAGGATGGCGAACCTACTAGCTAAGGAAGGAGGAAAAAAGAAAGAAATATCTTTATACTCCCTTCGTCCAACTTTACTTGGTCCTTGTTAACTTGGCACAGGGATTAAAAAGTAGTAAATGATGAGATAATTTTATCAAAATATCATTTGAATATAATAAATACTATTCCTATGTCTTGAAAATGTAATGGGAAATGATTATAATTAATGATAAAAGTAAATTAGGAAGTAAGTGTTTAATTATCTCTTGATTTCATAAGGGGGACAAATATTATTGAACATCTTAAAATAGTATAAGGATCAAGTAAAGATAGATAAAGGGAGTACGGATAAATAAACAAAGCTGGGCAAATTATGCACATAGAATTTAAACACTTTATACTCCTTCCATTCTCTTTTATTTATCATATTTTCTTTAAGAGTCAAACAATATAAAGTTTGAATAATATTAATGTCTTTATATCATCATATTGATTTTTCAAAAGTAATTTATATTTATTGCATATCAAATTAATTGAATTTTTAAGACTTTTTTCAATGTTCAAAATATTTGAGTTGTTCAAAATTCAAAGTGAATATTTTAATCTTTTTTCATATTTGTCCTTTCATTTATTAAAGTTTTATGTTTTCTAGGAGATATATTACACTGCATATTTATAATACAAAGGGCAATAGTGAAAAATATGATGTTATCTTTGAGTGTTATTTTTAGTATTTGTGCATTACCTCACAATTCAATTAAGATGCAATAGAGGTAGTAGTAGGTTCTATATCATTTTTTAATATCCTAACTTTTATTTTAAAATATCAAATTAATGTAATCTAATTTAGCTTTAAAAGCTAGTCAAATTAACTCTTGAAAACACAACATTACAACTAAAAAGGAATAAAGGAAGGAGTAATCTAATTTGGCTTCGTTTTACACATTTCACATAGAAACAGGAGCGACTCAAGCACATTAGTGACTTAAGGCGAAAATTGAATAGAGGTGTTAAACTTTAAGAAATAAATTAATATATTTTCTTGGGAATCTCATTCTTCTGTCTCTTTGATTTGCAGCATTGTTTAAAAAAAATTATAATAGATTTCATTCAATAATTTTTTCAATTGATCATATAATTATATTTCAAAACTTCTAATAATTATTTCTTCCTATAGGAAATAAATAATCTTTATCATAAATAGTACTTATTAAATACAATTTTTTTTTATAAATCAAGGGACCGTAAGCACTTGTCTTTTTCCTAACTCTATCTAGCCATGCCTGAATATAGGCTACCTGTGTCTGGTAAGCCTTCGTAATCAGAATGAAGCTTTAATTTCCTGTTTCCTTGTATTTAATTAATGGCTCAATTTAGAGAAGAACTAGGTGTCGATTAATTAATTAATCAAGAATTAAGAAGGTAATTCCCTACAATGATTTCTAGAAAACCCTCTCGAGGGACATGTCTTGATTGATTGGAAACCTAAATTAAGAGGTACTAAATTGATATGTTTAACTAAACGTTATTAGTCTTGCCTAAATTAATACTACTAAGATTTGGACGCAAAGAATCCGTCAGTGGAACAGAAGGAAGAAATAATACTGAATGTGAGTGGCTTGTTTACTTCGATGAGAGCCAAAAAGCTTAATTATAATTAGCAATTCAAGTGATCATCTCAGTTGTCAAGCCAAATAATTCTATATGATTATTTGAGAGAGTAATCTAAATGCAACATCAAATTTATATATGGAAGAATTGATAAGAGCCTCTGATTTCGAGCAATACTTCTATCCTCTCATTTCAATTGTCATGTTGAATTTTTTGAAAATCAATCTGATTAATTTTTAAAGTTAAATTAGATTACGTTAATTTGATATTTTTAAAATAAAAATTTGAATATTAAAAACTACAAAAAAAAGTATTATTGATTGCAACTTTTTTCATATCAATGTGATAAAATATATATCGTAAAATATTCATTAAAATTTATATAACTTGACTCTAAAACTAAAAATAATGATAACTAAAATGAGACTGCAAGAGTAACATATACTAGTATTTATAAAACATCGATTAGTAAGCTGAAAAATATGACGACTAGCTTGGTATAATGCCTGGACTACAACAAAAAATATGGGCTGAAGTACGAAGGAAAAAAAAGGTGGTGGGATGAGGTAATTATATTTATCTCTAAACATAGTGTATTCGTCTCTCCTTTTTGGCTCGTCCTTCGTCCTCCTTCTTCCCTCTTATTCTATGTATGTATTTGTGTTTTCATAATTTCATATACCCATGTATATAGTAGTATTAAATATGTATTGAGGAATTCACTATATCTCTTTATATAAATTTCATTCAGTATATCTAATATCAAATTTAATGTATTCAACATAAATATGTATTGATGAAAACGGTGCATAAATACATATATCTGGTATCAAATTTATGATGCGTCAAGTATATTTGTGCATAATGGGCTTCTGTATGGGCTTTGCTTCCCTGAATGGAATCAGGCCTCGACAAAGTTGTGCCCGGTCCACTCCCTCATGCTAAAGAGGTACTCTCTCCCTATCCCATTTAGTATGATTAGTTAAAAATTTCAACAAATATGGCCATTTATTAGTGTTAAAAAATCAATATTGTATATAAATAGGTATGCAATGTGTCAATATTGAATAAATAGTGTATAATCGTGTATATATAAGATGTATAGCTATGTATCGGAGATATATATACATACATATATTCTTATTAATATAATATTTATGCATTGCATTTTTCTTTTGTTTCAATGTATCAACTCAAATCTTCTCTGAACAATCTCAAAATTTTAAATACGAGTCCCTCTAGATGTTTCAAATCTTTGAATATATTCATTACTCAAAGCAATTCACATCTGCAGCACCTCAAATTTTAGATGAATCTATAAAAAAATTTTAATTATCAAATATGGAGTCTTAAACTCCCTTTTCTTTCCCTGTTCTTCCAGATGTTTCCGAAACTCCACGCAAATCCCCTGCAGTTTAATATATTAATTTTCCTTCTGAAAAACAGTGGAAACTAATAATAATAATTGCAGCAGTAGCAAAGGGATCGTATTGCACTAAGAATGCAATAAAGAAGTCCGAAGGGCCATTTATTGTAATTACAAAAATAATAGCTGAGTTATTTTGCTCAATGAACATTTATCTAATTTTCCTCTAATACTCATAAATAATTTAGTAAAATACACTAAACATTAAGGGATGATCAACCTCAAACATAAAATACAATGATTATAGGCCAACATTAAACATCATGAGATGATGAACAAAAATTTGCTCTCTCACTAATTGAGTTACAAAAGTCATGACCCTAAAACCCCTCATAACATGATAGGGGAAAAAAGGGTTAAAGAACCTGAACTAATTAACCCCAAAAAACTCGAAGAGTAGGTAACTCAACGGTTTAATTAGTCCAAATCTTGTTATTAAACATTATTAATTCTACAACAAACTAGAGCAGTGAATTAACTTATGTAGGTTAATTAATTAAGGTCTTTGATCTCCTTAGTAATTGCAGGAATGCAACTAGTACTTCTTGCAATCCCAGTAGTAGCCTTCTTTGTGACAATATGGTCCCTTGGACTTATAGATTTGGCTCTAAGTATTCCCCTTCCATCTCTAGTACTTTTCTTCAACATTTCTCTCATTGCTTCAGCTTGATAAAGAACAGGATAAGCCCTACCAAATTTGTTAAACTTGCTATGAGTACTCATATGAGTAGTCAATGCTTCTTCATTTTTTCCTCCATTTTTTTCCGCTTCCTCCTTTACTGCTTCTGCGCACAGCCCGCATATCCACTTGCCAGAATATTTTTGTCGAACGCGATCGATGTATTCATGTGTGAACTCTTCGCTCATACCACAACACTCGCATTTGGCGTTTTCAACTTCGGAAATTGGAGGGAGATTTGGAGAATCAACGGCGTTCCATTCGAACGAAATATCGGACATCGTACGTTGTAGATTGTCATTGGAGAGTCGACAGGGCTTGGTAATGTTTTGTTTTCGGACGTAGGATGATTTTGTAATTGTCTCTCCGTGGGGTGCCATTGTGTCTGTTTTTGAAGGAAATGATGACAGTTTTTAGCTTGTTATACTAGAATTTTGGATAGTTTAGATGAAGGGGTAAGAGTAACAAGGTTGGTATTTATAGTTATTTCTTGGTTTACAAGTTGTAAGTGGAAAAGTAGGAATTGTGGACCATGGAGATTGAGATGTCACTATTGAATTGGATAGTACTCATGAAAGTGCTGGATGTTTCATGAGGAGCAAGCTCAAATCTTAACAAATTAAAAGGCAAAACTTTTTCATGCTTCTTCATGTGCGTGATGTGATGCTTTTGTGTGAGTGTATTTGTACTACTGTGGTTAATTTACTAATTTTCTTGGGGGGAAACAATTTCTGCTTTTTTGATGCTCTACTTCATGACGGTTGATTTAGTGTATGGGGTGCGGCTTCTCGTAACTTTGTATGTAGATCATTTATTTTATATTGAGAAACTTATTAAATACTCCATCCATCTCTGTTTTAATGATGTTTTTTTACTTGACACGCAGTTTGAAAAAAAAAGAGAACTTTTAAAACTTGTAACCTAAAATAATCTTTAGATATTTGTGTGATTGTAAATCGTTTCAATAAAAGAAATTTTACAATTAAAGTAATATTCTTTTTGGAACGGTCTAAAAAGCAAAGAATGTGACATAAAATGAGACATAGGGAGTATATAAAAACTATTTGGTGGAAACCTTGTAACAAAGTAATAAGCTCTTGATCCGACGCTAGAAATGAAACTTGCTTAATCTTTGTTGCCCTCCTCAAACTTAAATCTTTGATCTCCCTTGATGGACAACATAGAATCAAGATAACAAATGAAGGAAATAACATAAATGAGTATAAAAAGTATGATATATAATATAGTATTAAAATGCTTTCAGGCTAGCCTTCATGCATGCACAAAATGACAAGAAATTGGGTGGACGAATAGTTTACTCAAACAAAATTCATTAGCTTTTGATTATCGTTCTAGCCATTTGGGTTTATTTTACTGATGACATTGCGATCAAAAATCAATACTGCATGAATTGAATCTAGATAAAAGATATGTCACGTTACTTTTATGGTTAATGATGGACCAATTTTATAGTTACACAATAAAATTCGTCGATAGTCCTATCTAACCAAAATTTTGCGATAGATTATTAAAAATTCAGTTGTTAGCAACGAAGTTCATAGCACTTTTTTTTTTCATTTCCCTTTATTTAGCATGTTTCTGTTGGTTAATGGAATGGGTGATCTCCTTATAAGACTTAGGCAATCCTTCTCCCTTTGAACTAGATTTTGGGGTGTGAGTTAGGCCTAAGACCTAATTTCATCATGGTATCAGCAGGTTCGTCTCACCCAATGTTGGTGGGCCCCCGAAAAAATTGTCCACGCACCAGATGCTAAGCACTGGGCGTGAGGGGGGTGTTGAGACACAAAGTCCCACATTGATGGTTAATGGAATGGGTGGTCTCCTTATAAGGCTTAGGCAATCCTCCTCCCTTTGAGCTAGCTTTTGGGATGTGACTTAGGACTAAGACCTAATTTCATCAGTTTCCTACCACAACTAACCATGTTCTGATAATTTCTTTTTTCAAGTTGTGACATTTTAATTTTTTCTCTTGTTACTTGATACTTATGAAGCTTGACATTAGAAATTACTACTTAGAAAAGGAGGTTGTAGTTATGTCTAGTAAGAAAAAAGAGATAAACTTTTGTAGGTATTAGTCACAAGTTGTCGTTGTTGGACCATTCAAATTTGGTGGAGCACGTTGTATTCTTACAAAGAAAATGCAGTTCAATTATTAATCAGGAGATATAAACATATACACATCACATCAATGTCCAGCTCCCTTTTCCCGTGACAATTATTTTGTGGTTAGTTAATTAGTAGTTATTTATTAATAGAAGGTTGTAGCAAGCTTAGGTCTCCATCAATCACATGTTTCAAATTAAAGAATAAGAAATAGGAAAAAAAATCATGACCATATAACTTGCTTTATATTCAAGTTTTAGTTTTCATTCATTTATAGTAGCAGAATCAGAATTTTCACTAATATGATTCAAAAATATGAAAAAATAAATACATGAACAAGTTGAAAGAATTCAATGTATATTGTATGTACATTAATAAAATAAATTAATCTTGAATGTGTAATAAGATTTTATGCCGAAAAAGATTTGAATGAACCCTTAGTATGGACGACAACTTTAGTTGTGGCTTGAATTTGATGCCAACTTGTATAGTCATCATTTCTCATGAGAGTGATATCGACAAAGAGCTTTTGCAAAAAATATCTTCCTTACCTATGAATAAATATGATCAAATACAAACATTGATGAAGTTGTACTGTTCATTTTGCAACTTGCATTGACCTAACCGCTAAATGAGGTGGTTGCAAAAATAAAAATAGACCAAAAAGGGGGAAAAAAAACAATTTCAATCATGCTAATTATATTCCAATCGCTAATATACGTGCCACAAATGATTTTTTTAAAAAATCCCTTGTTAAGAGCTTTCATAACTTTAGTTAGGAATCCCTCTTATTGATTTTTAGATTATTTCGTTGCATTATTATTTTTTTTATGGCTCTCCTTTTTTCCTTTCACCTTTAGAATGTGATGAAGAAATGACTTGCATAAAATAAATAATGAAGAATTAAGCCAAATTTATCGCTTAATTAAAATAGGTTAGTCAATGTAAATTGTATATGTATAAATCAAATATATTTAATAAATTATGTATATGGACTAGAAAAAATTAGAAGTGAAGATTATTTGTTTATATAAAAGACATCAAACATCATTGTTTAAGAATTGGGTAGCCCATCTTATCATCTCGCCCAAGACAATAAAAAAGTCAAGCCTATCACAATTTTTACATGGGCCTTAAAAATGCATAATCGCGCCTCCTTGGTCCACTTTGCTTAGGACTCGTTTGGTTAGAGATAAGTTTTTTCAGGATTACTAAAATTAGTTATTTTAGAATTGTTATTCTATTCTCAAATAAAAGTAACATACTACGATCTTGAAATAATTAAATCGGGATAAGTTATTCCACAATTTATCTTAACAAAACTAGAATAAACTCATTTCAAAATTAATTATCCACTAACCCTCATAGCAAACAAGCCCTGGACTCCCCCCTAACAAAGGATTTCCGATCTATGGTGCCATTAAAGTTTCTAAAAAGTGATATTTTATTTATTTATTTTTATCTAATTGAGAAATCTCATTTTTTTTTCTTGATGACTACGTAAAATGTACTTAATATCTTTGTAAATCATTGTATAGGAGTTGAACTCTTTTTTTTCTAAAGTAGAGTTAAAAGGAGCACGAAGAACCTAACAAAATATCAGTGGCCTAAAAAATGAACTCATATAGTCCAATTTGAATTGCATTTTTAAACTACTGAATTGACTTTTTGGAAACGCTTTAATAAAGCTCAATATTTTTGGACTATTTCCAAAACATCTTTTGAATAATAGGAGAACACGTGAAATTAACAATAAGGCAAATGTTAGAAAGTGGAATGGTGGGCTTCTTTTAGATAACCAATCCAAACCTGACTACGGACTACACAAGTACACTCCAAATGTAAAATTTGTTTTAAATAAATTTAATGTGAAATTATTTATGTAAATTGGATTAAATTTAAATTATTTATTTTTAATGAATTGATGATTCAAATTACTTACCCTTTTATTCTATTTTTTTCTTTTTTATTTCGTCCATCACGTCCGCATGACTGACTGCTATTAATTAATTTTGTAATACTCTAGTGGTATATTGATACTCTATTGGTATCATATACGATTATGTTATTTCTTTTGAGAAATAAACTAGAAACATTAAAAGAAAATTATTAAACTCTAAATTAGTTGAAAATATATTTTTTGTGATACTTCATCGGTTTATTGATACCATATCGACATCATATAGGACTGTTCTTAATTTTTTGTGGTACTCCATTGGTATATTGATAACCTATAGGGATCATATAGTTTTGGGATCTTTGTTTATGAAATAAAACAATTAAAAATATTATTAAAATCACAAACCAATTATTAAACTCTAAATTAGTAGAAAATATATTCTGTGTGATGCTCTAGCGGTGTATTGATACAATATCGTATCATATTGTACTCAGTTTAATTCTCCGTGATACTTTATCGATATATTGATACCCATTTAATATCGTATAGTATAAACACTATCAGTATAACGTCAACATATGAATTTTAATAGCAGATAAATTAGAGAATATTAATATAATTAATTAAGAATGCACAAATATAAAGAGTATATCAATATAAATAATTTGTTTCAAATGACATGAAATTAATTTACACATTTAT
Organism: Solanum ossicruentum; assembly: GCA_025774065.1. NCBI lineage: Eukaryota > Viridiplantae > Streptophyta > Magnoliopsida > Solanales > Solanaceae > Solanum > Solanum ossicruentum. Next base: position 17,471,124 of record JAOTQR010000092.1, on the reverse strand, counting down.
TTAGGTAAAGCCATATGTCGAGTGGACCAAAAGCGATTGCATATCTTTTAGCCTTTTCAACCTAATATGGCCTAAATATATGGGCATAAAACCCGGTTTGGTTTGGTTTGTTTTAAGCATTTTGAAAAACATTCAGAGATTGAAAAAGCACAAGCAATATAAAAGCAAGAGAAGGAAACTACCACTTTAATATAAACAATGAACACACTTGATCAAAAGCTTTAGGTATGAAAGAAAGAATATTTTTTTGAAAAATAAATTGATTTCTAACTTATTTTTTTTTATGTTTGGTTGACGAGTGAAAAGTATATTCTATTATTTAGTGTGAATGGAAAGTATTTTTATTTTTGGCTAGAGAGTAAAAAATATTTTTTAGGAAAATAGTTTCTAACATAAAAATCAACCCCGATTTAGTGACACTTAATGCTAGACCTAACTCAAATTCCAACCCAAAATTTGACTTACAAATTTAGACTTGACCTTGACTTTTGAATCGAAATCCAACTATACCCGACTTTAGACTCAACTTTTAAATAATTAATTTATTCTTTTAAAAGATAATTTTAAATTTTTGGAGGGGTGGGGGTGGGGGGTTTGTGGAGGTGAGTATAGAGTAAAAAAGCAAGAATTTTAAAAATTTAAAATGCTTTTCAAAAGTATTTTTCAATTCTTTTGTGTATGGGGCTGGGAGAGTGGGCTAGGGGGCTGGGTGGAGGAAAATAGTAAAATTTTTCAAAAATAAATTTTTGACTTTTTTTTTTGTGGGTGATGCGGGGTTGGGTGGAATTAAAAAAAAGCTTGGGTTTAGTTAAAGTAAAAAGTTGAAATTTTTAAAATTTAATATTTTTTTAAAAAATAAATTTTTAATTTTTTTGTATGGGTTATTTTGGAATTTTTGACCAAACTAAAACATTACTCACAAATACGTTTATATTAATTTAGTAAAATTTTTAAAAATATTTTATTTTGATGAATTAATTTTAAAAATGGGTGAATTTGGTCAAAATTTTGGTTTTGTGAAACAATAAAAGGTTAATTTTTCTTTTGTGGGGGTTGGGTGGGAGGGTTATAAGAGAGGGGTTTGTGGGTGGGTGGGGTGGCGTGTGGGGAGGGGGAGGACTAGTAGAGAGTAGAGGTACCAATGGAGTACACAAATAAAAAAAAGTTATAATTTAATATATTTTTTTAAAATAAAATTTTAATTTAATTTCATTTTTTTTAAAATTATTTTTTTGGGGGTGGTGATTGGAGGGAGGGGGTCGTGGTAGAAATAAAATAAAAAAATGTATTTTAATTTAAAATTGAGAGAAGAGTTTTGAAAACGTTCATTTATGGTTAAAATTATGATAATTCTAACACATTCATCAATAGGCCTTTGATGATGGCACATGAGCTACGCTACATGGAAGTAACAAAGCCTTCTGCTATTGATTTGAATGAGAGTAATTTGAATAGAGGAATAGATGAATGAAAGTGCAGAGTACGCAATGTAGAGAGATAGAAAGCAAAGAGGAGAGAAATTTTTTTAATAACATAAAAATATAATAATTTATTTTTTATACGTATATATATGCAACTAAACATGAAAAAATTTAAAAATATTTTTCGAGATATATTTTTCTCCGTACAAAACACATCCATAATAATGTCCTTTGTTTCATTTTCGATTGCAAACACCTGTGAGCTGTGTTGGGAACAAACAAGACATTAAGCCCGGAAACATTTTTTTTTATTATAAACACTACTCGTGCTCATTAATTTGCGCATTAGTATGTATTTTTTCATCAGGTACTTAATTACTAGTCAGCTAATACATATATCGAGCCAAATTCACATTACAGTTTATGAGCTAGTAATCTTAAGCTGATAATGCAATAATAGTTAAATTTAAAACCAAATATCTTTCAATATTAATTGGTTTTCTCAGTATTCACGTAAATATGTAACTAAAAATATAAATTTTCCCCTTGCCCCGGATATCAAGTTATTTGTACACTAAAAAGCCATTATTTAAATAAGTATATCAAAATAATATTTTTTTTTGAAATTTTACTAAATTAGTATAAACATATTTCTTAGTAGTGTTTTAGATTATATTTTATTTAACAACATTAACTTGAGAAATGTTATTATCAATACCATATTTAACATAATACATTACTCGTAGTAATGTTTTATAATACGTTACTCTGAGATACCCTTAATCAAGTGTGTAAAAAAGAAATAGCTCTTTAGTGATTTAATAATTACGTAGAATTTCATTTATTTAAATAAAGGTAAACCTGAAAGAAAAAGATAAATGTTTTCTTGATGATTTTATGAAACACCACTATTTTGAAATAAAATGAAAATATGAAAACACCACTTTATTTCGTAAATATTGATGAATGATGCGTTATAATTGGATTGAATTAATTAAATATGTCTAGTGGTTGTTAAATTATGATTGTTTTGTCATAAATTTAACAAACAGCGCAATCTTCTTGACTTCTTCTTTCTCATGATTATTCTTTTGCCCAGAGTTTACTACTAATTAATTTCCACAAAAGAAGGGTTTCCTTGGTAGGGTAATATCTCAGAGGTTTTCATTCCTTTCTTTGTTTGGAAGAGACAACCTGTTAAAGTCTTTTGAGAAACCTCCCTTCCTAAGTTTACTTTTTTCAACGGCTTAAGTATACAAATTCAATGCTAATGAAAAATGTTAGGATACGTTTCGCATTCTGTTCCTATTTGAAAAAATTAGCTATGCAGATAAACAAATATATATTAATTAATTAGTTAATATGGCAATAGTTTAAATTCATTATGGCTCGCGACAAATATTTAGTTGTAATTACAGTTTGAATTTTGTATAATTCGTGCGATTTATACAAATATTTTGCGCGAATAATCAAATTGTATAGCAAAATACCCGAATACTGCGAATTATATAACGAATTACACAAATGTTGTGCACTATTTGTATAACAAAACATACAAGTGTATACAAACGCTGCACGAATTATACAAATACTATCATAACCATAGTTACAAAATGTAATTACCCAAAGTCCCAAACTATAGCCATGGAACATAGTTAAGATATTTTTTAATGACTATAAGCAAAATTTCCTTTTCCTAATTTTCTTCAAATTCAAAATGATTATATGTTTTTCCTTTTTTGTTGATTTCTTCAAATGACACTAAAACAAACATGAAAACACTTGAATAATATCAGTTACTTTAAGTCACAGAGTTGGATCAAGTTTTGTGTTTAGCTTCGAGTTCATATTAACTTAGTAGATTTTGGTCAAACCATCTATATGTATGAAGAAATTTATTAAATATTTAATTTTAAATCTGATTCTGATTATACGAGGATCATCGATTCTCGAAACACTTTTTCGACTCCAACAAATTACCATAACCAGAGGATTAGCGTAATACATTTGGAAACTATATATGTTAAATTGCATCTTCTTGTAAAATTGGAATTGGCCTTAGATTTGCAATTCATCCATGTGAAAGGAGAGGAAAAAATGGGAAATGTACTTGTTTGATAAATAACAAGAAGAGAAAATCACCACGTCCTTTAATAATTGAAGCAATAAAATATTGAAATCAAACGTATATACGTGTCAACTTATTATAAAGTTCAACATATAGAATACTTCACTGCATCCTCTTCCTCTGTATGAAAAGCCCCCTATATATACCACTCACTCAATACCACAAATCTCACCTATAAACCTCTCTCTTAGCTTTCATCAATATATATTTGTATCTCCTTAAGTTGACCAACCAAAACTCACAACTCAAAAAACAAATAAAGATCTGCAGGTGAGAGAATACTTAAAACAGGAAAATGGATCAAAAATTGCCAGTTATAGCAAAAAAGTTCTGGAAGTTAGTCCGCGTGGCTTACTTCATGCTGAAAAAAGGGTTATCGTCGAAGAGGAAGCTAATGTTTGATCTCAACTTGTTAATGAAACGCGGCAAGATTGCTGGTAAGGCCGCCTTCCAAAATCTCATGTTCCAGGGCCATATCAATATTAATGATGGCAATCAATCATGTTCTAAAGAGTATTACGAGTTCAGCTGCAGTGACCGCCCAGCTTTCCACCTCCCTTTCAACCTCAATATTAAGCGCATTAATAAGCATATTCCCCATGAAATACCTTCCATTGAACACGACGATGTTTTAATGATGAAGGCATTAGATATGCTTCAGAGCGAAACGGCATCTCCTGCTTTGCCTGGATTCGGTAGGACTCCAACAGTGAGGCAGTTAAGGATCACTGACTCGCCTTTTCCATTAAGAGAGGCTGATAACGGTGACATGATTAGTCAGGTAGATGAGAAAGCAGATGAATTCATTTCACGATTCTACAGAGATTTGAGAAGAGAGGCTTCTGCTTTTGCTTAATGTGTTTTTTTTTATGCTTCAGTTGACAATTTTCGTTTACAGATCATTCATACATGTTGTAGTGACCTATATACGCTATAATATAGAAAGAGCTAATATATGCAGATTGTGGTTTCCATTCCATCGGTCCCGGAATTTTCCTTCTCATACTTTTTTCGTTTTTATGAAATTATGAATATTATTAATGTGATGATACCCGTTTGTATTTTCGTATGGTTTAACATTTTCAAAGGTTCAAGTCCCAGAATTTTGCATTCACAAATTCTCTCTCTTTTAACTTGATTATCGACTACTTATTGCTTCTCGTTTTTGCTCTAAAATAAGAAGCAAAAAGTTAAAGTTAACTTGGAGTAGGTAAGCAAGTTTAAAAATCATTCCTTACTTCGAGCCCAATAAGTTTGAACTCTTAGGGTTAGTTTAGTTGGGGAGTAAGTTAAGTTAAAATCAGCTACTTCGGGATTATTATCATATTCTGTAATAAAATAATACTATAATTTCGGAATAAATCCCAACAAAATATAGGGAAAGTCTATCCTAAAATTAATTTGAGTAGAATATCTGTGTAAATATTTTTTGTTACCCGGGGTTGGAAAGGAAAACTTCCTTACTAAAGTTAATTTCATGTAAATTAACCTGGAATTGGAAATTCATTTATACTGTATAGCACGTCTACGCTTGTTTTGTTATTTTGTCAAAATTCTAATTGTTGCCAGGACTATTCTACTAGTATGTCAAAGAGAAATTATTGACTCTATTAATTAATACAATAACAAGTGAAATTTCACAAGTGAAATCTGAACTCTATTAACTAATCAAGGCACTAATTGAACAGGGGCATTCCACCAATTTTCCTAAAGCAAAATTGTCTTGTGTTCACAAGTGGAAACATTTTACTGCATTTAATATTTTAGGCTCTCTCTTTTCACTTTACTTATCTTTTTATAATTACTATTTTTTTTATATATAGCTAGTGGGTTTTAAAGCAAACTCCTTTGCTCTTTACGTTGGTCATCTACCTAAACCATACCATCGGGCTACTTGCTGCGTTTGAAACCAAAACCACAATAAAAAAAAAAACTTTTGATCTAATTCTATTTAAAAATTAGCACATTAAATATGAGAATAATTCAAAATTTTATATTTAAGGAGATACAACAATCTATTTTTTCGGGACGTGTATAGATAATATAAGAAGGGGTCTCAATATTGTGTAGACCATGAAATAAGAATGAGTATATAACTCAAATGAACATTTGACTTAGTCAACATAAAAACTAGCTAATTAATGACCAGAAGATTGTTCAAATCGATTTAAGGAGATAACGTATCAATTCCACTTAAAACTAACTTGGACATATTTAATATCACAAATCCAATATGTACTCAGCTTGAAATAATTTTAAGACATGTAATTAATTAGTTGCACAATTAAATTAATGAAACATCAAGGATAAACAGAGAAGTGATTATCATCGATTTAAGGAAAAAAAAAGTGATTTCTCGCGGATAAAGTCTTTTGACAGCTCTAAGACCGGATATCTTTTTACTACTTCCTCTGTCGCATTTTCTGAGAGACTCTTTCCTTTTTGATTTAATCTAAAAATAAGATTAACTTTAATTGAAAACTATGTAATTTTAAAATTTTCTATTTTATCTTTAGTTAAATGATTTCAGCTACACAAATATTTAAGAATAATTTTAGATCATACATTTTAAAGTCTTTCTTTTTTTTCTTAAATAACATGATAAGTCAAAAAATGTCACATAAAATAGGATGGATGGAGTAATTGTGGGGTGGTGCGGGGTGAAGGGAGCTAAAGGGTACAACTCATCTTCTAGAAGTGGCGCTCAATTATAGAGGGAGAAGTTTGAAATGTAAGTAAAATCAAAACAGAAAAAAAGAACTAAAAAAGTAAAATAATACTGCATATTCAGAATGAGTAATTGATAGAATTATGTCTTCTAATCCATTGTGTAGTTCAACAATAATTGTGTAAGAAGATGAGGATGAATGCATATATTCACTTTAGTAGATCGTTTGGATAAGTGAAGTCACTTTAAGTATTTAACTAAAAGGACAGTCTATATCTGCTGGACAAAGAAATTGTGAAATTCAAATATATGTTATCTGAAGGTTCATGAAATAATTTTAATTTTAAAAATTAGACTAATAAGAAAAAAGATAATACTTTTTGTTTTGTTCAAACGATTGTGCTAAGTTTTATGTAGAAATAAATACATGGTACATGATCAATATATTTTAATAAAGTATATGTATTGCTTTTCTCTTCCTTTATTTGCAGGAATAGAAAGAGGATGGGAGGTGCCTAACTATTCAAAGAAGTTGAATATACGTGTTGCACGCAACTTCATTTTTAAGCAGAAAAGAGCTGAACCATTAACAGTTTTACTGCTTCATAGTTCAGCTTAATGTGAGTTTTAAATACTCCGTTAGTTCATTCATATTTGTTCTGTTCTCGTATTAATTTAAAAATTATATATAAATAGAACTGTGATATTTCAAATTATTAAGATTTTAACCATGTGTTTATAATACATTACTTTGGATCGTATGATAAAAATATTATTTAATAATTTAAGGAACAACTTAATTTATATATGCGGTAATAAAAGCATACTCAAATAATTTGATATGAAATTAATCAAAAGATGAACAACAATAGTTATGACAAATCAAAAAGGTAGTTGACTTGCCTACCTTCAGCAACCTTCTAAAGGATATATGTAAAAGTCAGAGACCTTTCAATTTGAACTCATTTATCAGAATATATGTAACATCTGGTATATTCAGCCTCACCTTTCTTGAACTTACACATTTATTGCTGTACCATAGAATGGATTAGGAGACACAAAATTATATCCACTAATCATACTCCATTATAAGCACTTATTTTTCTTAAAAAAAATTGTTCAATTGTTGCATTTAATTTGTTTTAAGTTACATTTGAAACTCTTCGCTCTATGATTGAACCCCACTTTTGGAGAAGTGTACCTTCAAGCCCCACCACTCCCTTTTTTCCTTTACCTTCTTTGGTCTCTCTCTTACCCTTCTTTTCCGAGCTAGCAGACCATAAAGGGTGTGTTTGGTATTAAGAAAATTAAAAACTTGCAATTAATTCATGTGAAAGGAGAGGAAAAATATTTGTTTGATGGGTGGCAGTGACTTAAAGGACTCTCCTAAAGCTTGATCTTGAAAATCAACAGCTACCTCTAATAATTGAAGCAATAGAAGATTGAATCTCAACTCGTAAAATACGTGGTCTATTCCGTGCCCAAACGTGTCTAACTTAAAAACAATAGTAGAATATACTTCACTGAGTCCTCCTCCTATTAATGAAAAAGCCCCTATATATACCACTCACTCAATGCTTCTCATAAACCAAAATTCTCAACCAACTCTCCTCTAAACCTCTCTTAGCTTTCATCAACATTTGTCTCTCCTTCAAAACTTAACCAACAAAAACTCACAATTCAACAACAACAACAACGTCGATAACAGAACAAAAAATAAAAGAACTGCATATGAAAATGGATCAAAAGTTGCCATTTACAGCGAAAAAGTTCTGGAAGTTAGTCCGCTTTGCTTACTTCATGCTGAAAAAAGGGTTGTCGTCGAAGAGGAAGCTAATGTTCGATCTCAACTTATTAATGAAACGCGGCAAGATTGCTGGTAAAGCCGCCTTCCAAAATCTCATGTTCCATGGACATAATCATAGCATTAATGATGGCCATGAATCATCTTCCAAAGAGTATTACGAGTTCAGCTGCAGCAATAACCCGGCTTTCCACCTCCCTTTCAATCTCAACACTAAGCGCATTAATAAGCATATTCGCCATGCAGTGCCTGCCATTGAACACGACGACGTTCTAATGATGAAAGCTGCCTTTTTGAAGGCATTGGATATGCTTCAGAGCGAAACGGCATCTCCTGCTTTGCCTGGATTCGGAAGGACACCCACGGTGAGGCAGTTAAGGATTACTGACTCGCCTTTCCCTCTAAGAGATGCTGATCACGATGATGAAATCGTGATCAGCCACGTAGATGAGAAAGCCGACGAATTCATTTCACGATTCTACAGAAATTTGAGAAGAGAGGCTTCCGTTTTTGCTTAATGAGTTTTGGAGTTCTTTTTCTTTTCTTAATTGGGGAAATTTTCAGGAATAAATTCAATGTTAGTTAGAGTTGGTAAATGTGATGATACCCTAATTTGTTTCATCCAATGATACATTCAAGGGGATGAAGTCCTAAAATTTTGTATCCATAAAAATTCTCTCTCGTACCAAACAAGTCCTTAGTTAATTATTCCTAAACCTGGATTGAAAATGAAACTTGTTAATTTCATGTAAAACGAAAAACTTAATTAATCTGAAATATAATTCATTTACACAGTATAACACGTCGATCCTTGTTTGTTATTTGTCAAAATACTCCAAACTCAAATTGTTGCCAGGACTATTGTCCTATGTCAAAACTGAAATTAATGGCCCGATTAACTAATCAAGCCACTAATGGACCAATGTGATATTACACCAATTTTCCTAAAGCAAAATTGTCTTATGTTCATAAGTGGAAACGTGTTATAGTATTTAATCTTGTGGGCTTTCTCTTTTACTAGTATCTGTTTATATAATTATTTTTTTCATAAATATATGGGTTGTAAAGCAACTCCTTTGCTTTTTATGATGGTCATCTTCTTTAACCTCCTTTGGAAGAAACATCACACATGGACTATTTTATTTGATGCACTTGATTGTTTTATAAAGTTTGATATTTGAGAGAAATTGTAGTGCTTAATAATTACTATAGTAAAGTATAACTTAGGACTATCTGGCTTTGAAATCAAAATTACATTCACAAAAACGAGCTTTCGACGTAATTTAATTTTAAAATTAGCACATAGATGTGAATAATTCAAAACTATTTAAGAAGTTCCATGCAACAATATATTTCCTTGGGACAAGTGGACAATATAACCTGAGGTCCCAATATTGTGTAAACCAAGAATAAGAATGAGTATATGACTCAAATGAACTTAGACTAATTAAGTCAATTTTAAAAACTAGCTAATTAATGAGAGGAAATTATTTAGAGTCAAACAAAGAAATTCTTGGGTTTAAGTAAGGTATGAATTGAGAAATAAGAATTGGGAGAATAAAATAATGTGGAGGAACCAAGAATCAAGGACAAAATGAAGAGTCATTTCTCCCTCATTGGTAGAACAGAAAAAACTTTGTCCTTACATTAATAATTACTTTCTCTAGCTCTTAAAGAGTCAAGTAGAAAAGATCCTCGCGCTACTATCGCCATTGCTCGCCTACGACTACAAGTATGGTCAGACATATAATCATATAACGGTTGGTCTGCCATGGACCATAGGCCTGGACCAATCCAAAATATCCCGTCAATGAAGCCTGGACATACTAGCTAGACTGACCCTGCAGAAGCACATAGAGGGCTGCTAATGACTCAAAGCGCTAGCCAGTCTGTTCAGGCTTCACTGACGCAAGTGATGTGATTGATTGTTCGAATAGACATCCTCCTTCCCAAAGAGATCATATTTGTTCAGAATTGACGAGACTGTTCTAATACGCACCCATTGTTAGCTGTAGATAAAGAGGTTATCTTTCAGTTTTCAATGTTGATTTTTCCTTCTCTTCTGCATATATTTTCTCACATATAATTGAGTTTGCGTGTGAATCTGTTGTTATTTTTTTGCATTCACTGAAGTTACAAAAGTTTGAGGTACCGCTACTTTTGCAATAGTTTTTCTATTTTATCATGAGAGAAAATAATTCATAATCTTAGATACAATGAGGGGATTAAATTATTCAAGGACACACGGTGAATTTTGTCAACTCAAATATTTTGCTTTTATAATTTTTCTCCTTCTGCACTACCATTGAATTACAGGATTAACAGAAATAACATTGCATTTCCTCCGCTGGGTCTTCCGGGGGGGAATGGGTAAAGGGTGCAGCTCATCTTCCAAAACTGGTGCTCAATCATAAAGGGAGGGGTTTGATATGTAAATAAACAAAACAGAGAAGAGAAACAAAAAATTAAAGTAAATACTGCATATTCAGTTTGAGCAGTGGATATAATTATGTCTCCTAATCCATTCTGTGATTCAACAATAATTGTGTAAAAAGATGAGGATGAGTATGCCAGATGTTATTTATACACACATTAGGAGATTGTTTTGATAAGTGAAATTACTTTTAAGTCTTGAACTAAAAGAGTGCTCTAAATGATACTCCTATATATATATATATATATATATATACGTTTGACATAATTTTTCATTCACTGTTCAATACCCATATTAGAATTCAATTAATTAATATTCATGCCATGTATGGCT
>JAOTQR010000092.1:17422737-17450726 GCA_025774065.1 Solanum ossicruentum | reverse complement strand
CTCTATATTTATATACATTTAATAATTTAACTAATCTCTTAACTGCTAATCAACCAACTAACTTTCCACTTAACCAACTAATCAGTCCTCAACATTTCTCATTTAACTAAGCGTAGTGCTTTGTAAAGCAAATTTTTGCTTTTTGGATTGGTCATTTACTTCGGAAACAGTCGCACTATATTTTTAAATATAAAGGTCAGACTGTATACATCTAATCCCCTTATTTCATAATGGGTGAGAGCGTTTTGAAGCATTGAGATAATGTTGTTATTGTTTGGATTGGTCATTTACCTAGAAACCTCCTTAGGCAGAAACATCCATACACACATATTATTTTATTGATTTCTTTATATATTTTGAGAGGAATTGTGGTGCTTAATACTAAAGTAAAGGTAACAATAACTTATGCTTTTGAGGGCTAGACCTTATTTTTGAAATATTCAAAACCTCCTCGTGGCAAATGTGTCACCTAACTTAGACAAAGAGCAAACTAAAACACCTATTAAATGGGAAAATATTTATATCTATTTAAATTTATGAATAATCAAATCTGAAATAAAATATTTATCGAAGATATTATACTTACGAGAGAGTTGATTGAAGACAAGATCTTTTAATAGCTCTGAAACAAGATTTTTTGTCTGCTCTATAAATATGACAAAACAGATCATGATGAATTAAATTAATAAATAAATAAATTATTAATTCATTTAAAAGTTACTTTTCACCTAATAGATTAAAATATAAATCTAAATTCAACTCTCTTAAATCCTTAGCAAAGTTTTAATTACATTATTATTTTTACTAGTAACAAGTTCAAATTCTAATTTTAAGAATTCAATAAATTTAATATTAAAAAAATTAAATATATAACGACCTTTGCTGGCAAGTTATGGTAATTATAATCGTACTAGAGATGGAAATTTGTGCTAGTTTAGAGAATTATTTAATTTTTAAATTTTCAAAATTATTAATTATTGTAATTTATTATAGTTTTTAAATAACATATATTATTATTTGTGACCCAATTTACGTGGCGTAGATAGAATTTCAAGAATCAACTAAATGTTTGTATGCTTTAATTTTTAAATATTTTGAGTTGATAATAATTGTGATTTATAGTGTTTTTTATGTTATTTTAAAATAACAGTACATGTTACTTCTTTTGTTCCAATTTTTGTGGTATCAATAAAATTTTGAGAGTTGATCGAATTTTTTTATTTGTCTTTTAAAAAAATTAAATTATAATTATTGTGATTTATAAAATATTTTCAAATATTTAAAAATAATAAATTAAAATTACAAATATTAAAATAACATAAAAGCTGCCTTCTTTTGTACATTACTCCTAGTAAAAAAGAAATGATGTTTGTACTATATTTTCTTTTTCCCCATACACGTAAAGATTCAGACTTTGATACACACTTGTCAAACTTCGAACTGCTTTTCAAACTCTGAACGTGTCATTTAAATTCATCATATTTTTCTTCAATATCTTATGTTTAATAACTGAAATCAGACTAATAGTTGGGGAAGGTTGAGTTGTGACTCAAAGTTTTGGCTTATATCAATTCAAGTTATTTACAAATCAATTTATTTTAATTGGTACAAAGCTAGTCATTGTTAACTTCCTAAAACAAGTACCCTCAGAAAAATAATGTAATAATAATATCTCGTCGCTTTTATTTGTTGTTCATTTGTGGCCACTGTAGGTGCACTAATTTGGACTTTAACTTGCACAAAGTTTTCTTAAAACCACGACTAGGGAAGGTACAGTATCAAAGTGTTCATCTATTTCTTGCCCATAGTAAAGTGACCACCAAAGTTAGCACCTTTTTTATTTTTGGAAATTTTGCATTAAAATTATCATAAGACTTTTGAAAATTAAAAACGGAAATTAATTCCAAAAGCGAAACCTACTCTCCAACAACAAAGAAAAATAAGTTTCTTGTTTTTCCTTTTCTATTTCTATTTCTTTTTTTAGAGAATGAAGTTCCCAATTATTTCCATCAATCTTGGATGGAGTCAAAGACTCACTATCTCAGGTCTCCCACCCCCACTCCCCTCTGCAATTTCCTAAGTAAAAACAAACATAGATATGCTACAAGACTATATAGGAATATAGTTTTAATTAATCACTTGTTGGCTCCCAAAAGTCCTCTGAAATTTGAATATTCAGGCACTCATCCAGTACTTTTCAGTACCTATAAATAAAGGAAGGAAGAAAATACATAGCCATTAAACTTTCTGAATTAAATTAATATAACCTGGAAGAGTATGAAAGAACAAGAAGTCTGATCCTTTTGTACTTGTTTCAAATTAAAATTATTGTTCAAAACTTTCAGATGAGATATTGAATTAGGGCTATAATTGATTTTCTTAATACTTAGGTGATATTTGTCGCCATATGTATATTTTAGATTTCAAAATCGGGTACAGTCCTAAGTTGTGCTTAGCTTTAGTAAGCACCTTAATTTCTCTCAAATTTTCATAATAATTAAATAGTGGGTTATAAAGTAAAAGAGTTGCTTTACAACCCACTATAATAAATAATAGGAGTGATTAATAAATATGATAAATTAAGTAATAAAGAAAGCCCACAGATTAAATACTATAACATGTTTCCACTTACGAACATAAGACAATTTTGCTTTAGAAAATTAGTGGAATATCATATTGTCCAATTTGTTAGTACATTATGTTAGTACTTTCATTAGTTAATTAGAGCAGTCATTTATCAAAGATATTGTCCAATAATTGTACGTGTGATACTGTACGTAAATTAACTTCCAGGTTAATATTTTTATCGGTTTCACATGAAAATTTACTTCAATTAGCAATTTTAATTTTTGTTTCCAACTCCAGGTTCATAAAACTAACAGTAGAGGAATAGAATCAACCATATAACTTGGACTCTGCAAAATGCATTTGAAGATCACCTAATTAAGGAATACATATTCTGAATGTAGTTTGTTTTTCTTTTTATCAAAAGAAACTAAAATAGGTGTAGGCGTGTAATCACGGAGGAGGGTCTTCTTCATTTTCCCCAAGTTCTCATCTTGATGGCTGACAGATGATATCCGTTAAATTTAATGGGTAAGATTTAGTTGATCAAATACATTTGTCACGTAATTTAATTAAATCTTAGATATTAAATTTAACTTAGCTCATGTCATATGTCATCCATCAAGATAATTACTTGGAAAAAAGTGAGAGAGGATCCTTCTCCGTCACACCAACCTTTAGTTACTTTATTACAAGATTGCATAGTCACTTGGGTTATAAGGAAAGAATGATTCTTATTTTGCTATTTTACTTCAGTTTTACTTTAACTTGTATACTCCAATCTTTAAATTTTTGTTTTTCTGATTTTCTTGAAAAACAAGTAGTCGACAATCAAAGGAATTTATTAGTTGATGCAAAATTTCAGGACTTAATTAAAGCCTTTGAATGTATTATAGGATGAAACAAATGAATATATATCATCACATTTATTAACTCTTGACACTATTTTCTTCTCTTTTAAAAATATACCAAATACTCCAACAACAACAACAAAAAATTAAGCAAAGGCAGAAGCTTCTCTTCTCAAATCTCTGTAGAATCGAGAAATGAATTCATCGGCTTTCTCATCTACGTGGCTGATCACCATGTCATCATCGTGATCAGCCTCTGTAAGAAGGAAAGGCGAGTCAGTAATCCTTAACTGCCTCACCGTGGGAGTCCTCCCGAATCCAGGCAAAGCAGGAGATGCCGTTTCGCTCTGAAGCATTTCGAATGCCTTCAAAACGGCAGCGTTCGTCATTGAAACGTTGTCGTGTTCAGTGAAAGGTACTGCATGTCGGCTATGCTTATTAATGCGCTTACTGTTGAGGTGGAAGGGGAGATGGAAAGCTGGGCTGTTACTGCAGCTGAACTCATAATACTCTTTAGAAGATGATTGATGGCTGTCATTAATATTATTATGTCCGTGGAACATGAGATTTTGGAAGGCGGCTTTGCCAGCAATTTTGCCACGTTTCATTAATAAATTTAGATCGAACATTAGTTTTCTCTTTGACGATAATCCTTTTCTCAGCATGAAGTAAGCCACGCGGACCATCTTCCAGAACATTTTTGCAATAATTGGCAATTTTTGATCCATGTTCCTGTCTAAGTACTCTCTCTAATATATATGATCTCACGTAGATCGATCTTTCTTATGCTTTTGATGAATTGTGGGTTTTTGTTTGTTAACTTAAGAAGGAGATACAAATAATATTGATGGAAGGTAAGAGAGAGGTTTAGAGGAGAGACTTTGTTGAGGATATATTATGGTTTATGAGAAACATTTAGTGAGTGGTATATATATAGAGGGGTGAAGTATTCTATATGTTTAAGTTTTAAAGTTAGACACGTTTGGGCATGGACTACTTTTGCTTCGACTTCATTCAATATTTTAATAGTCCAATTATTATTAGTGGAGGAAGTGGTGATTTTCAAGATTCCAACTTTTAAGTCATTTTCACCCATCATAGGAATTTCCCAATATTTTTCCCTCCTTTCACGTGGATTAAAATTTGAGGCTAATGGTTTTAGGGCTATTATTGTCAAGCATGCAGCTTCATAAGTTGAATTTAGGTACGTTAAAATAAGTTAAATCAATAAGTGAGTGAATCGTTAAGTTATTTAATGAATATTAAATATCAAATAAAAAGTACTATTTTTATAAAATTTCTCATAGCATAAATTAGGCTACATAGTTAGCACCAATTACCCATAAATGATTCACTATTTTTTGGCTTTGGAGCATGATGGAATAAAGCAAAATGACTTTTTAAACTGTCTGCGCTTCTTTCAATGAAGTAGCAGTTAGTCAATGCAACATTCGACGCTCATTATCCGAAAACAGTCGCCCTATGTTTTTAAACATAGGTGTCAAACTGCGTACATCCGACCCCCCCTTACCCCGTAATAGGCAGGAGTCTTTGAGGCATTGAGATAATGTTGTTGTTAGTTAGCATCAATTATGCATAAATGAAAATGAATTGTTAATAGATTGACAAATTGTTTATGGATTTATTTTGCTATGATATTCGGAATTCAAGTTAAGCTAAACTATGAATTAGCAGTGTTTTTGTAACATTTACTTTACCTTTTCTAATTGTAATAAAGTAAATATTAATTACATGAACAAAAACAGTAAAGTATTTGAATTTCTAAGTGTTTCAACTAGCAGAGAAACATATATATTTGTTAACTAAAGGGACTTCACTTACACTTTGCAATTTAGTATGTTTAGATAATAGCCACAGAGTGGATAATTAGGGGAACACATAATAGCCACAACTCATATACTGATATGAAGCTTTTTTTAAAAAAAATTCGTCACTTTTGCTGTATTTTTCCATAGCTTATTACTAATTATGATATATAAAAAGTATATATAATCCTTGCTTTATGATTGAGGCTTACTTTTGGAGAGTTGTACCCTTTAGCAACCAGCCACTTTTTTCCCTCTTCTTTTTCCTGGCAAACCATAAAACGGTAGATTTTGCACAAGCCATGAGAAAAGCACCAATATTATGGATGTGGTCGGTGCGAAGGAAAGAGAGATGAGATTAAAGGAGTGAAGTGAAAATAAAGAATGTAGAAGGATGATGAAGACACAATTAATATAAAAATATTATTTGTGGAGATGAGTTCCATTTCGAACATGAAAAACTAAACAATATTTTTCAATTTTAGATGCTGAATCCAGCAAATTGGATGAAATGAAACAAACATGGAAATAACATTACATAAATCCAAAAAGAAATGAAACAAACATGGAAGGAAAAATAGAACGCCCACCGTGGGGCTCGAACCCACGACCACAAGGTTAAGAGCCTTGCGCTCTACCAACTGAGCTAGACGGGCTTCTTGGTTGTGTTAGGTTAGTCAATTTTAATATATTTAATTAAAGAGTATGACTAAATGGACACCAGTCACAAATCAATTTGTTAAAGACTAAAGTAAATGGACCATAATAGCAACTTTATTATTGTAGCACAGATATTTTTTTCCCCTTATACTGAGCACATTATCCTATATCAAAGTCCAATTACCTTGGAATATTTTATCCTGTCAAAGCCACAATTGACATACTATAAGCAATATCCTCAAAAATATTGCAACCGATTAATTAATTAGTCCACAATTTGTCGATATAAAATTTAGTGGCTTTAGATATTTTTTTAATCATAGACACACTTTCTCTATTGGGAAGTGAAGATGAGAATAGAAATTAAGTGTGCTTTTACATAATGGCCATTTTATTTATGAATATTTCTGCACGTAATAAAGGTGAGCACATTGTGGCATATAAAGTATTTGTATGAATATTAGGTTTTCATTAATAAAGTCTAATACTTTTACAAAGAAAAAGTTACAAGTCCAAAAGGAAAACACACTTTCCTGCCAAACAACACAAGATTGATAACATATCAAGCATTGTTTCCGAAGAGGCATACAATTTTCAACGTGAACAAATAAAAATGAATGAAAAAATTTTAGAAATGAGGGGTGAAGGTGGAGGGGAGAGCAGGCCGATTATTAAACTCCATGGATCAAATCTATCTTTACTATTTCCTTTTTCTTTCTTTTTAAAAATTTATGTAATTTAATTATATACTAGTACACAAATATTATTGGACCCTCTTTGATTAATTTGG
This sequence comes from Solanum ossicruentum, assembly GCA_025774065.1. Lineage (NCBI taxonomy): Eukaryota > Viridiplantae > Streptophyta > Magnoliopsida > Solanales > Solanaceae > Solanum > Solanum ossicruentum. The sequence continues at coordinate 17,444,034 of JAOTQR010000092.1, read as the reverse complement.
CTTCCAAAAGTCAAGACACTGGAGCTGTGCGTCCTCTTTCCGTTTTGCGAATAAATTAAGGAAAAGAAAACAATACAAAGACAATAAACTACTCAATATGTAATGTACCATTTAATTTCTGAAACGTGGCACAATCTGAATAAAATAAGTATAAGTTTTGTTTTTAGAATTATTTCTTCAACTAGCAGATGAAGTACTTGAATTTAACAATATTTTCCTCCAATAAATTTTAGAATTACAACATGCACCCTTTTAGTTAAAGGGCTGGACCATGTCTTATAACAATAACGAAAGCACATTCAAACTAATACAGGCCCTGTATCAAACGCCAAGCCCAGAACATACATTCCACATTTGTATTTTGTATAGACCCTTGTTCACACGGAAAGTTGAGTAAGTTTCTGCGAAATTTTTTTTTAATTATGTAACTTTGAGGTTAAAAGAGAAAATTGAGTGACTTTCTGAAGAAAAAACTAATAATTGAATGACCAATTGTATCCATAAGACAAGTGAAGTCAAAAGTTCAAAACCACTATAGCTTGTAGTGAATTGTGACATAGGAAAGATCCCTTGTAATAATTCTCTATCATTTATATATATCATTATGACTTTTGCTTAAACTTCTCAAAAGCACTAGTTAGTGATGCCTTGTGTTTTCTTAGCCAAGAGCAAAATAGATCAACTAATGTGTTTTCTTGGCAAAGAGCACAAGAGAAAACATGTTTGATTTGCATGTCTAATGATTATTTGATAATTCGGTAAAACAAAGTGCATTTTTCATTCAAACCTAAAAGAGAAGAGTACTCTACTTGTAGATACAAATAAATCAATGTAGTTTATTTCTACTAGAACACAAACTCTATATCTAAAAGAGTCCTATACGATACAAACTGTATTCCAAATCTTTAAAATTTAGAATTCAAATTAATGTATATCTACTAACTACTACCAAGTACGTTATTATTATTTTTGAAAATTTTTATGGGAGAAATAAATTGAGTAGGTCGCTTAGGATAACTCTCTGTGTTATTGATGAAATGATATAGGATAAATCTCCACAGTATATTTTCATTGTCATTTTCATCTGGACTGATTAATTAGGTTAAGGAAAATAAAAAAATCGCACTGCAATACACTTGGGCAGTAATTTTGACTCGAAAAATAGTTTGATCACTTTATTGTTATGGTAAGTGAAATTTAATGTTTTTACAGTTATAAAGAGTAAAATTCTGTTGATTTAATGTGATAAAAAGTGAATTTAGATGACTTAACTATTAAAGTGGACATAATTTGGTAATTATAGTTGTAATTAACCCTAAGAAGTGCATTGATGTAACTGAATTAACAAAGTGAAATTCCTATAAACTACTCAATAAAAACTTCATATTTATGCAGTTATCCCCAGATTGGTATCTGGACCTACGTGTAATTGAGATAACTGCTTGTAAATCCTTAAAAGTGTTTGAAGCTCACTGTTGTGGCTGTCGATGACAAATAGTTTCAAACTTACCGAACCTTCAAACCCTTTAGTTGGATCATTGTTTGTCTTTGAACATCGTGAAGATTTCGAGTAGTAACGTAAAGCTTTTGAAAGTAGTCGCCTGCTATCATTTGATTTGGATGATGCTCCTAACTTATTGAGATTCACTTATGATGCTCCTAGCCGCCATATTACATTTATAGTATCACCTGAGGATAATGGTCGAAAACAGATAGATACTAGTCAAGGTGTGTTTTGATAACTATTTGATGATAGTGCAGATAAAAAATGCAAACATAGAAAACTCGTAAAAAGGTGATATATCAAGTGTGTTTCAGACCATTATCTTAAAAGTTGTCGGTTAGTCAACCAACTGCTACCTACATACTAGTAATTTTTGAGCCTTTCCTTAAGGATTTACCAAATTCTTGTTACCTGTTAAAAGTTTTTGTCTATATGAGCTTTAGACAAAGTTGTATGTGCTCTGTCAACTCAAGAAACTTATATGAGCACACATTGACCTCTTATCCGCTCAAACTGAATATTAGAAGCTTCCTATTCCCATTCCCCTTACAGTGATTGTTTCCTCCTTTCTTCCTTAGCCCCAGTATTCGGGTGGTAGGGCCAGAATATATTCACACTATATTTATAAGCTGATACCAGCGCGTTTCTATATTGGTTTTATGTTTGGTTGCTTATGAGCTGTAGTTTTTTTGGTTTTGTAGTTTACATACGGAGATGCAGCTGATGATGATGATGAGAAACCGTGTTCTCCATCTCCAACTTGGAATTGTTGGAAGCATGAGTTAAAGACAGTTAAATTTCATATAATTTTACACGTACGGAGCAAGAAAAATTGAGAAAATATTTTCTCAAAAATACAAATATTTGAGCATAATTGAAGATCCACCCGCTTGCAGTCTTTTCACTTCACTTTGAAGTGTACTTTTGAATGAGTTTATATGGCTTATTCAACAAGCGCCACTCAACTGCGCAAACTAATCCCTCCATAGAAGTTCAAGGAAGTTTTTGAATGAGTTTACATGGTTCCTTATGTGTTGTTGAGTCTATATAATTTTATGTTTTGAATAAATTTGTCGATGACTTGTTTCAGTAATGTACTACTAGCTGAGATCTCTTGTGGGAAATTTGTTTGAATGACATTGTCTTGTTGTTTTTCTGGTTTGAAGTTTCAAATATTGATCAAATTATCCTAAAACTTTCTCTGTGTATGATTGACCTGGTGTGCGACTGGACAAATGAAATAGTGAAAAAGCAATTTGTTAAAAAGAGTCAGTTAAACCAAAATTCTTCATGATTTATAGACATTTGGAGCCCCTAGGCTTTGTATAAATTGAGATTTGGTGTAGTCCTTGAGCCGAGGCCTATCAAAGACAATCTTACAGCTACCTCTATGTAGGAGTAACGTATGCATGTACTCTATCCTTCATAGATTTCATTTTGTGAGACTACATCAGTTATATTTGTATTTATAAATAGGGCAAATAGCGATTTTAGTCCTTGTGTTGTTGCATTATTCTAGTTTTAGTCCTTGTATTATTTGACTAAGCACATTAAACCTCCAATTAATTGAAACGTGTAATATTGGTCCTTCAAACTAACGAAAGTTAAATATTCAACAGAATTATTGGCTTACAACAACAAAGATATCCATGAACATAAATTATTCATTTTCTTACTTTGTTTAAATATTAATTTATATATTAATATAGGCAAAACTTATTACATCGCCATAAAATTATTACATCACCAAAAATTTATGGTGATGTAATCATTTTTGGTGAAGTAATAATTTTATGGTGATGTAAATTGTAATAATTTATGGTGATTTAATATTATTTATGATGATGTAATAATTTTCGCATATACTATTATATATAGTCTATTATATATTAATATATAAATAATATATAAATTAATATATAAACAATGTAAGCAAATGAATAATTTATGTTCATGCAAACCTTTGTCCTTGTAAGCCAATAAATAATTCTATTGAATATTTAACTTCCGTTAGTTTTAAGGACCAATATCATACATTTCAATTAATTAGAGGTTTAATGTGTTCAGTCGAATAATACAAAGACTAAAGCTAGAATAATGCAATAACAGAAGGACTAAAATCGCTATTTGATATTGACTTTCCACTCTTTTTCTTTAAATTATTTTTAATTATATTTATATTGACTTTTAAAATATATGAAAAAGAAATAATAAAATAAAAATTTCTAGCGCGTGGAAAAACTTCTAAATCTTTTTTATTTGATAGACTTCTATGTCTTCTTTATTTGAATCAAAAAAATACCCTATGGTCGCTAAAGAAAATTCTAATTTACCATGAGTTCTAATTAGTGATGAAATCTCTATATATAAGACATTTATAAGTAAATAATTTATCAAAAGTCGCTAAGGAAAATTCTAATTTACCATGGGTTCTAATTTACCATGGTAAATTCTAAGGAAAATCTCTATATATAGGATTTTTATACATAAATAATTTATCAAAATCACCTCTATAGTGAATTATTTATCTTTTTACAAACTCATAACTAAATTTAATTTAAAAAGATCTAACAGAAAAAATCTTTTTAAAATCCAAAAAAAAAAGTTAGGGTTCACATTTTCAATTCAAGAAGGTTTTACGCACTCGAAATGGACGCTAAATGTGGGTTATCCGACGATTAGAAGATTGATTAACTTTTAAAAATATTTGATTGACTTTGCAAAAATTGACTGGTTTGAAAATTGACTAATTTTGAAAGAATTTGACTGGACTTGATTAAATTAAAAATAATTGACTAAACTTGAAGAAAATTGATTGTGTTTGAAAATTGAACTAAAAACGTAAAATCACATTTTTTATTTTTTCTTTTTATTTTATTATTTTTATAGTTATATTTTTTAAAATTTTTAATGCAAACACTTTTTTTAAAATAAAATGAAATTAAATAAATATAACATAAATGGTTTTGACATGTTGAGGAATTTATTAGATTGAAACCGATGACATAATAATGTTAGTATTAGCAAACAAAATAGTAAGTATCCGCAAATAATAAAATACAAAAGGATCGGGCTTGACAAACCCAAATGATAACTTGTTTTGGCAAAACCAAAAGAACTACTGCTTCTTAGGTTTTGGCCCATTTCTCTGTGCTGCTGTAGGCTGTTCTCCGAAATCCAGAGAGAGTGAGTTGACTTGAAGAGGTTGAAGTTTGGGCCTCCATGGCCCGAGGAAATGCAAATGACAGAGGAGTCCGTAACGGACTCGAATTGGTATATTCATGCGAAGAAAAGAGACATAGATTGGCAAGATACTCGAAGTAATGCTAACAGCAAAACTGATTCTCCTAAAACAAAATGACAAGCCAGACATTTGACTTCAAAGCAGTAGCAGGACAATCCATAGAACTATAACAAGTCCTAAAATCAAAATGAATCATGTAAATCTGAGTATAGAATTTGAATCCAACAATACGGACAACTTTACCACTACTAATCAAATTCACACACTCAATTTTCATACAGATCCCATAGACAACAAGGCAAACAAACCATAACTTCTAAGACTTGTACAGTGAAGCAACATCTCAGGAAGAGGAATATGTAAGCAAATTCTGATAAAACTGTTTTTAGACAGAAAACCAATGTATAATAATGGCAATGAACTGTAGACGAGTTAACAACCCCTCACATGGATTTAAAAGCTTCTGAAGAGAGCAAAACAGGGAAAATAAACATGTAGATGAAGACATATGCATTCTTAGAATCTAAACATTGAAAGACTCAAACCAACATCAATGCAGGATGTAACACAAACCAGTTTAAAGGACCAACTCTCATCTCATTTTCTACAATGAGTGACCGTTCACATTCAAAGATAGAAGAGACACAAGGAATTGCTATCATATAGCTGTAATTTATTGTTGACAGATTAATGTTCACTTAGCATTTCAAGCTCTTACAACCATTTTTGATTGAACGCACTTAGAGATGCAAAGAAAGATCATTTAAAGCTTTGGCCTTGACTCTTGACAGCTTAGCTGTGAACAAAATGATAACAACAACACCCTCAAACTTGAACTTTAACAACTACTAAGTAACAACAAAAGTAAAATGGATCCAACAAGAAGGTAAAACTAGAAGAACTAAAAGTCAGTCCCCGAATGTTATACGCAGACTATAATGTGCCAGGGGAACTTACTAAGATACCATTAGTAATAAAAAAAAACTTAATACTAAAGCTCTTTTATGCTCATACTTGAAGCACACATGAATAAAGCCAGGCAAATCAAAATACAAGAGACCAGACAAAACAAAGAACAAAACGGCCATACTAAATTTGAAACTGTTGAATTCAAATAGGATGAAATAACTTTCAACTCGTAAGTCTAAGAAGAGAATTAAAGACCAAACTGTGAAACAGAAACAAAGATGAATTCTTTACGGCAAATAATCATCATTTGAAGCTATTTCAGCAAAATCTAGGACTCGTAAAACTAACTTTTTCAACACATAAAGTAGCAAAACGAGCTATTTGAGGCATTATTAACTGAAAGCTTCGAAACCAACACATCAAAGTTTGTACATCAAGTATGAAACCATCAAGATCCACTCCAAAGATCCATTAACAATAGCAAACATAACATTAAGTGATCTTAACATAGCAATTTCAGACAAAAACGAACACAACTAGAGCATTAATGGAACGTGAACATTCTATTCATGACCATATACCCACATTCGAACAGAATGATGAAGAACGAGACTAAAGTATTACCTTTCTCGGAGCAGCATACTAGGACGACGATGAGCTTGAATAGTGAACTTTGATACCACAAACGAAGCTCATTTCAAATTCCTCGACTCAAAAGAACAGATGTTCTGGTTTTAGTCTTTGAATCGACGAACCTTTTTGAGAATAGGGACGGCTATGGAATTTTCTAGAGTGTCAAACTGATCACTGCTGCTGCCAAGCTTTTGCTAGGGTTTGGGGACTTGATCGTTGCCTTTTCTAGGGGATTTCTCAAATTATGATGGCCGCCCTGATTTTTCTCCCTATCGACGTCTGCTTCTAAGATTTTCTAGGGGATTTCTAGGATGACTGCTGCTACTGAGCTTTTTAGGGTTTTTGGAAATTGATCGCCGCCTATACTAGGGTTTTTTCTATTCAATCCCCCCATCCATGGAGAAGAAAAGAGAATATTTATGTAGGGTTCGAAATGGGAAAATTGAATTCAAAAATTTGAAAATAAGTAGGGCCGATTTCTCAATCTCGAGGGAAAGGGATAGGGAGCGTGCTGTGACCGTTAGGGTGTCGGCGCATGCGTGGAGGGTTGTCGGGTCTGGTCGGGTTGTTGGTGCTTGGCTGGCGTCTGGTTTTCTCCGTTCCAAAAGAAAAAATGGAGAAGAAAGAAGGAAATAGAGATATTGGGAGCGCGTGGCCCTCACGAGCCCGTATAATTTGATTTTTTTTAATATATATATATATATATATATATAAAAAATAATTGTTCCAAAATCATCAAAACAAAATAATAGCTCGACGATTAATGTGACACCATGGAGGGTAAAAATGGGTGTCAACATACACATATTAAGAAAAATATTCAACGATAAAATTTACACCATACTTTTTACTATTATCTTTTGTAAAATCATAAATGTATAGTATAATTTATGTCATAAAAAATATAAAAGTTCAATAACTAAAAAAATAAATATAAAAAAGAAAATTTCAATAAGACAGTATCTAGTTTAGCTCAAGTGAATTGCTCTTTTTCTCATATTTCTATCTCATCACTTATTGGACATTCGGTTTACTTCAATTATTTTTGGAAAAAATCTTAAAGTTAGTTCAAATGGTAACTAATGATATTCTAGAAGTTGCCAACTGTTGAAAAACCCACAAAAATGTGAAACGCCACCATTTTCTTTCAAAAACAAAACAGACAAATCTGTGTATCCTCAATCTTCTCCTACCCCAACTCGTAATGTGAACGTGGGCTCTTTCCCCTTCCGACCCTTTATAGCCCCCAAAGGAACAAACCCTCCTCCTTCTTCACGTTCTAGATCTACGCTATTTTTTTCCGGAAGCCCTTTTTCCTTCATAATTGTCTCCGGTTACCTTTTGGGTCTCCCCAAAAATTCGACTTTTATAGTTTGGATTTTGAATTTCCTACCCCTTTCTTGGTTAATTTGGTCGTCTTCTCTCTGTGTAAAGTTTGAAACTTTTGTCCTTGTCGAACTACCCGAACAAGATTGTTGGTTTCGTCCTGTTTATCCTTATGGGGGTTTTCAGTTGTTCTACTACTTTGCCGCCGTCTAAGCAGTATGGGGTGACGAAACCCTTGTCTCTAGCAGGGCCTACGGAGGTTGATATTCAGCGTACCAAAGAGTTGGAAAAGGTTTGTCCTTTTAAGGTCCCTTTGTATAGTTGATTTTTCTGCTTCAATTTATGTATCTTTATATGCTGACTTTGTGAATTCTAGTTCTTGGTCGGTGCTGGACTATATGAAAGCGATGAGGAGGCTGCTAAGAGGGAAAGAGTTCTCTGCCAGCTAAAGCAGGTAACCTGGTGCCCTTATCTTTTCCTGTATGTTTTGGTGATTATCCAACTAAATTATTTGGAGGAATTCCTAAGAGAAAAAGGGGTTGCAGCGAAGAGAGAACTGATCGGTGCTGTGCTGTTTTTGGGATTTTTTAAAAATCTTGCTCAACTTTGTGAAATAGATAATATTAGATTCCCCATTCTCCTGCATTTATTAATTGTTGACCATCCATTTGATGCTTCCTTGGTTTTTCCTGTTTGGATTTCTTACTCACTATTTTCTTGACTTCCTCCGTCCCAAATTAGTTGAATTTTGAAGCTTTTTTCAATGTTCAAAATAGTTATACTGTTCAAAGTTTAAGATGAATGTTTGGAATTTTTTCTGTATTTGCTCTTTTATTTATTGAAGTTTTATATTTTAAGGAGATACACTACATTTTTATGACTTCACAAAGGGCAATACTAGAAAGTATGGTTAAATTTTATTTTGAATTTTTTCTTCATGTGTGCATTGCCGCACAAATTAAGTTATAAAATAGGACAGAGGGAGTACTAAGAAACTGTAGGTCTGTAATATCTGATCTCTAAATATTTTCAGTTTTATTTGCTGAAACTTCAAATAGCTCCATAGTTTCCTCCTATCCAGCATAGGACGGTGTGGTGTGGAGGTCCCGTATTAGGGTAGAAGTTTAGTGGGAATTGATTGTTGTGTTTATTTTGAGGGGTTTAGCTGTTTTTCTTATGGTGTCTTGCTCTTGGTTCCACACTCACTTGTTGATCATATTTAGGTGATCGTATTATTTTATGGTTGTTATTGTTTCCTTATTAGTTGCTTTGTTTCTCCACTGTTGTTTTCCCATTTTTATTATTTTGATATTGATATATCATACCCCATTGTTATTAAAAGTGCTCGCTTTAGCGCTTAAAGCGCACTTTAAAGCGAAGCGAGGGTCCATCGCTTATTCTTGTTGAAGTGCGAAGCAGTGGAAAAAGCGTACGCTTCACAAGTAAAAGCATGAAGCACCGCTTTCTGTTGAGGCGACAAAAGCGTCGCTTAAGCGTTGTTTAGGGTGTTTTTTATCTTTATTTTTTTTTAAACATAGTTAAGAGTTTAAATTATCCAAATATGTTTGCTTTGCTTCTTTCGTAACTTTGAGTCTACGACTGCTGCGAGCCTGCGATTCAAGTCTCTCTTCTTCGGCAACTTTAGTCTCCAGGTAAGTTCTACTTCTCTTCCTCCCCCTCTTCCTCTTCTGTTCTTCTCTTCTTCTCAGTTCTTTTTCAGTTTCTTCTTCTGCGGTTCTGTTAGCGTTTTCCTTGTTCAAATCTTTTCAGTTGTTTTGTGCTGCTGTAACAGAATAGGATTTTGCTCACTTTGTCTTTTGATTTTGTACTTGTGTTATTTACTATTTGCAATTTGACTATCTATTTACTTTTCTAAATAATGCTTTATTTGCCAAAAAAGCATGCGCTTCGCTTCACGCTTCTTGTTTTTGTTAAGCGAGCCCTCGACGCTTTCACTGAAGCAAGAAGCATAGCGCACTCTTTTTCCAAATAAACCGCTATTTAGTATAAAAATAATAAATATTAAATATGCATAGATAAACCATCAAAAACTCAATAGAAGTAACATATTAAGCAAATCTTTCAAGTTTCAACTTAGATTAAAAAGTAAATGATAGTCAAATTGCATATAGCAATTTTTAAAAGTAAATACAAACTAATTCTTTTTAAAAGAAGAAAGCAGAGAAAATAAAAAAATAGAGCAGCAAAATTTTAAAAAATAAATAAATAGAGCACCATAAAATATAAAAAGAATTTCTGTTACAGAAGCACAGAACAATTGAAAAGAACTAATCATAGAAAACCCTAGCAGAACTGTAGAAGAAGGAACTGAAAAAGAACTGAGAAGAAGGGAAGAAAAAAGAACTGAGAAGAAGGGAAAAAGAGGAGGACGAGGAGGAGGAGTACTTACCCGGAGACTGGACTGAAGTCGTCGAAGAAGAGACTCTAGAATCGCAGGCTCGCAGCAGTCGTAGACTCACAATTACGAATGAATGCTAAATATTTGGGTAATTTAAACTCTTAACCATTTTTAAACCAAAAAAAATTAAAAAAACCCTAGAAAACGCTTAAGCGACGCTTTTGTCGCTCAAATAGAACGCTTCACGCTTCTATCTCTAAAGCGCACGCTTTTTCCACGGCTTCGCGCTTCAACAAGAATAGAAGCTGGGTTGGGCCCTTGCTTCACATTAAAGAGCACGCTTTAAGTGCTGAAGCGAGCGCGTTTAATAATACTGATTATTATACGTGAGCCAAGGGTCCTCCAGAAACGGTCTCTTTACCTCACAAGATTGAGGCATGGTTTGTGTACATTTTATCCTCTCTGGACCCCAGTTGTAGAATTTCGCTAGATATGTTGTTGTCATTGTTGTATTCATAGGTTAATACTAAAGAAAGTTGAAGGAAATGTAATTATATTCCTTGGTTGATGATATGGATCATTGGAGGACTATTTCTCTCCTTTTTTTTGTTGTTTCGGTTGGTAAATGAAACTTATATTTCTTTCCTATCATTGGAGGACTATTTCCTATGCACTTCATAAATTTTGTTTCTATTTTGGCTCAATCCAGTCTATTGACATTTCTAAATCTTTTCTTTTTTAGATTGTGAAGGACTGGGTGAAAGATCTTACTCGACTGAGAGGGTACAGTGATCAGATGGTTGAGGATGCAAATGCTGTCATTTTAACGTTTGGTTCTTATCGACTTGGGGTAAGCAGCTTCTTTTTGAAGTTCCCTTTTTGAACAGTATAAGCTTAATCGGTTTGCTTAGATTTGCATGTTGAATAATTTCATTTCAGACCTACAAATAGTCATGAATTTGTTCCACCGTGCCACCGAACTTGTCCTTAGTATTACTATGTCACACGGTGTGAACTAATTGTATGCAATCATGAAAAATTGGTTTAAATAGTTACAGTTTCTGGTCAAAGTGGTGCTAATATCCACAAAAAAAACACATGTCGCTGGTCCTAAATCGATATACCTCATGTTTTATGCTTGTTCTTCAGACTTCTGAATCTGCATTTGCAACCAAACTGATTGTTTCACACAATTCTTCCTTTTGTTACTATTTTAAGTTTGCAACCCAAACAGAAGTTTACTCAATTGTCCTTTCGTTTGCTTTTCATTGAGATAGGTTCTTCTACAGGGAGCTTGGGGTTGAGGGTGGGGGCAGTGTTCTATGTTGTTTGTATTCTTGAAGTTGCACCTCCTCGCTTCATACACTTATAATTATGTTCTATTTAAGCTTTACATTTTGCAGGGAAAATGACCCAATGTTTGACATCTTTAGCAACACTATTTGACTAATTATAAGCTTAATTTTTGTTAGGTGCATGGTCCTGGAGCTGACATAGATACCTTATGTGTTGGACCATCCTATGTGAACCGAGAGGTCATTTTGGTTTCTAGTTTCTTTTCAAGTCACAGTTGGTCATTTTATATTGCATCTAACATCAACGTTGTTTGCTAGGATGACTTCTTTTTTGTATTGCATAGTATTTTGGTGGAGAGGGAAGAAGTTACTGAACTACAACCAGTTCCAGATGCACATGTCCCTGTAATGAAATTTAAGTTTGATGGGATCTCAATTGATCTTCTTTATGCAAGCATTTCTCTTTTGGTTGTGCCAGATGTAAGTGTTATTTCTTTGTGAAAGCTGTCCATTTCCTTTTGGTTTCCGCTGTAAGGGACTCACCTTTTCTATTGATCTAACTTTGCTTCAGAAGAAATTTATTTGCCCACACCCACATTTGTTCTGGATAAAGGCCCTTAATTTTATTTTAGATTTCTGGTTGTACTTTGGATGCTAAATCCTTTTCACTTCAGCAATGTGAATTTCAGCTTAACCCTTCATGTGTTATATCCATGGTATTCCTGGCCATTCCTGGAGCTCACCAAAACATTGGGTCTAGACAGGACAGGGATATGAGAATGCTCTATTTTCTCAAACTGGAGTTGACATCCAATTTTTGGCATCAGTCAGCTGCTTAGACCAATAATAGGAGTACATACCTGATGTTTTCTTTTACATCTTCTTGCGGACAGGACTTGGACATATCCAGTGAATCCGTGTTGTGCAATGTTGATGAACCAACTGTAAGGAGCCTTAATGGCTGCAGGGTGGCAGATAAAATCCTTAAACTTGTTCCAAATATTGAGGTGATGATTCCCCCCGAAAAAGGAAACAGAAGTTGAGTAAATTTTTCAATGTTCTAGATCTGACTAGTATATCTCATTTGTCTTCCGCAATGCAGTTCTTTCGTACCACCCTTCGATGTTTAAAGTTTTGGGCTAAACAGCGTGGTGTTTATTCAAATGTAGGCTCACTTTTTTTGCTACTCCCTCTTCTCTGGCTTAATTAATATTTGCTCTTTTTTATGACCAATTCATTTTGGATTCTCTTCTAGGTGACTGGATTTCTTGGTGGAGTTAACTGGGCTCTTCTGGTTGCTCGGGTTTGCCAACTCTATCCAAATGCTGTTCCCAGTATGCTGGTTTCTCGTTTTTTTCGTGTATATACACAATGGCGTTGGCCAAATCCTGTGATGCTTTGTCAGATAGAAGATAAAGAATTTGGATTTTCGATTTGGGATCCACGTAAAAAACCTTGGGACCGGACACATCTGATGCCTATTATTACACCTGCCTATCCTTGCATGAACTCAAGCTACAACGTGTCTGCAAGTACTCTTCGTGTGATGTCAGAACAATTTGAATTTGGTAACAACATATGTCAGGTATGAATGATTACCCTCTGTAAATTATGGTGTATTTAGCTGGTATTGGTTTTTACTCCTTTTGCTTTCCCATATCAGGAAATCGATCTTAATAAAGCCCAGTGGACTGCACTGTTTGAGCAGTATCCTTTCTTCGAAAGATACAAGAACTATTTGCAAGTTGACATAGTTGCAGCTGATCCTGATGACTTACTTGTGTGGAGAGGCTGGGTCGAATCCCGGTTAAGGCAGCTTACTTTGATGGTAACATCTTTACTTTTTGAATAAGTGATGCTCAGGAGGCTCCAGTTCCTTTAATATTTGAGCCTCTATGGAGGAAAAAAAAGAGAAGGTAGCAAGTGAAGCAGATGTTCCCCATTTGCTTATAATTCTTATTTTTTCCTTGCAGATTGAGCGGGACACATTTGGGAAATTGCAGTGTCATCCTTATACCCACGAGTATGTGGACCCATCCAAACAATGTGAACATCGTTCCTTCTTCATGGGTTTGCAGAGGAGGCCAGGGGAGTTGGTTCAAGGAGGACAGCAGTTTGATATCCGTGGGACAGTTGATGAGTTTAGACACCAAGTAAACATGTATGTGTATTGGAAACCAGGAATGAAAATGTTTGTGTCCCATGTTCGTAGAAAGCAGATTCCCTCTTATGTTCTGAAAGATGGTTATAAACAAAACCAAACACCAAGGCTAATAAGTGGGCAGCTGGCAGAGGAACCTTCCTCTAGTATATGCAGGTCAAGATCTGGAGAAAGATGTGGTTTGAAAAGAAAAAAAGAACTTGAAGGTGCAGAAGAGAATCAACAGAGTCGGGACAAACGACCATCAATTAGCCCTCCAAGAAGGGATTCACCTTCGTCTGAACTTATTGTTGGTCAGAATAGTGGCCATTCTAGTGGTGTCACAAACCTTGTTGAAGCTGTTATCTCTGGGGATCCTGTGCATGAATTGCTCCGACTCAGCCCTGATGGTCATGCAGTGGGCAGTACTGGTTGCGATACTCTTTCTTCTCAGGGTGGCTTAGACAGGACAGAGTCCAAGTCACTGTTGAATAATGTATGTGAAAATGGTTCAAGACTTCTTGAAGATGCGTTGCTGGAATTGGAGGTTTTAAATAAGTTTATTTTACCTCGTTATCTTTCTGACATCATGGATTTTTATAATTAATACTTCCATTCTTTAGCATTTGCCATAACTTTGACCGGTTATATTTTCTTGTGTTTCATGAAGCCAAAAGCTGCACGTGGAATGTTAACATCTCTGGATAGAATTGGATCAGAGTCTGTACAGAAATCTTCTACAAGGCATGTTTCATGGTTTGATACTTACACTTTCTTGTTTTATATATCAGTCCTTTTGTCTTTAAAGATGCTGTATTTTGGTTTGTGTTTTATTGTTGTCTTGTAGGTTAAGTGTTACATCAACAGCTTGAAAGAAGTGGAGTCCCGGCATTGAGGGATGAGAAGCCAGCTCAACGCGGTAAGTATGAGTTACTTGTTGGCTGTCATTTCTCTCTGTCTTTCTTTTCCAGGCAGCTTGCATGTCTGATAATCAGAGATTGAGAGCGTCCTGATATTTGGGTGGAGAACGGTCCCGCGACTCCTGTACAGTTCGGTTTATGTAAAAAAATACTACTGAAGAAGATTGTTCTTCCTACTCTGTTTTCGTCTTTTGGGGAGCTAAAGAGTAGAAGCCGATGCTAGTAGGTTGGTTGCGTCATGAAAAATATCCGTTGTATTCCGTTTATAGGAAGGGGGTTGGAGTCTTAAATTGTATTTGTAGACAGATGAAAGCTAATGACACCATTTTTCAGCATCTTTATTTTTCTCAATTCCTTTTCTTTATGTTTGTATAATGGCCATCCACCTTAAACTTGGCTCTAATTTTCATGGTACGTTGGTGGAGTGTCAAAATAAAATTTAGGGCCAAATTAAGCAGCTATATATTTTCCTTGTCAACACAGGTATGCAGTCTGAAGTATACATGGAAAAAAAGAGTAACCACAACTAAATGAAATCATAATAGAAGCACAGTAACTAATGTATAGTTACAAACAATTGAGATATCATGAATGACAAGATTTGCTCTAGTACTACTGGTATACAAGGAGAAATCTATTTTACTGGACAACAAGTCGATGCTTAATTTAATGAAGATATGTAATACGTATTAATTAATCCTGGTTAAATAATAAAAATGGTGTGTGTCCTTTCAATCATGCAAATTGTAATAATTGTCAAGATAATTAGTTTCTATTTGAGTTGAAGTTCCTAAAAATGTTTTTCCTTCTAACAATTTTGTTAAAAAATAAAATGAAAATGTGAAAACATTAAAACTGGGTTGGGTGATGCCATGTCCCTATGCCTTCAATAGGAAAAGATCGATAATTAAATTTTGGTCATACTCCAAAGAATCTCAACACTTGAGCAAAATAAATACGCTTATTATTACTTTTTCATTTCAAAAACGAATATAAAGTTTTAGAGCCCGTTGGGATGAGCGGAAAAAGGTTACTTTTGAAATTATTTTTAAAGTACTGAAATTTATTTTAATAAAATAAATAGTTACGTGTTTGAATAAAAGTGTTTAAACTAAAGAAAAATTGTTACTCTCTGTGTTTCATATTAAGTTAATTGTTAGAGAATTTTTGATGTTTCAAAATAAGTGAATTGCTATTTTTCAAGGGATGTGTTGGAAATTTTTTTCAATTTTACCCTTCATTAATTAAGTTTCTAAAGTTGAGTTCTGTATGAGAAATAAATGACGTATTAAATGAGTGTGTGGAGTTTGAAAAGGATAAAAATGAAAAAATATGATTAAATTTTGTCTTTATTTCTTTTTTTAATATGTGTAAAATAACCAACAATTCACTTAATATGAAATTGAGGGAGTAATATATTTGATAGTTGGTACATAAGTGAAATTGAGAGAGTAATATTTTCAATAATTGGTACATAAGTGCTGTTAAATATTTTTTAATAAAGTATTTGAAATATTTTTAAATTATTACACAATTGCTAATTATTACTTAAAGTTTTTATTTTTAAGTTAAATTAAATTAAATTTTAATTCAACTTCAATATTTATATTGATTATATAAAATATTTTACAAACAAATATTTAACGTAATTGCAAGTACAATTGTAATGCACGTATTGATGATGCTGGAGTCAAATGCATCTGTGTCTGGAGGCGCCGATTTTCCCTCATTCCCTCACTTTAATAAAATGTTTCCCCTTTTTCTCGTTCTTCTTCCCTTTTTTTCCCATTAATTATACATTTTTTCTTGATCTGATCCCCATTTATCACTAATAATCTATCCGAAATCTTCCCAATTCCCCTTCTCTATCATTCTTTCCCCAGTTTCGGATAGTAAGGATGAAGAAGGCGACTGTAGGTGCGGTGGTGGTTGGGACGGCGGCGGCGATAGCTGTTGCGGCTCTCGTCATGCGCCACCGGATGGGTAAATCGGGCAAATGGGCACGTGCCAGGGCAATTCTGAAGGAATTCGAGGAGAAATGTGCCACCCCAGATAGCAAGCTGAAGCAAGTAGCTGATGCCATGACGGTGGAGATGCACGCCGGACTCGCCTCTGAAGGTGGCAGCAAGCTCAAAATGCTTATTAGCTATGTCGACAGTCTGCCTACTGGGTTTGTTACTCCTCTTAATTCCTTGATCTTTCTTGAAATGAAATTTATGTATTTAGTGCTACTATAGAACATTATTTTTTTTAAAAAAAAATTGAGAAATGTAATTGTTTATGAAGACATCAATTTATTCCGCGAAAGTGTTGGGTTATTTGTTATAAGGCGTTAATTAGAGAAATGATTAGAATTCTTTGATTGCTTTTGTCTCTGATGATGACTGACTGAAATGTTGTAAAAGTCTGATCTTTTATGTTTTAATTTTTATGCTTAAGCTTGGGTGTTGTGGGGAGTTGTGCTATGTAGATATCAATTACCTGAATTTGTATTGCGTCGTCCACAATATCCTCCTTTGTTCTTGCTTTGCATGTTTTCTGTGGTTTTAACTCCCTACTAAATCTAGGACAATGTTGAAAAAACTAAGGTTCTTCGAATTTCATCTGAAGCATCAGAGTGGAATATGGTGCAGTGTATAGGTTGCTACTTTACTTCAAGTGATCTTGTTTTGATCATATTCCCGTGTCAAATTTTATGTCGAATGTATTATCTTTTGATAATATGTTCGAAGCAAATTTCTTTATGATGTTGTTATCAATTCATTGCAGCTTCATTTCCTCTCATCTATCTTATTAGACTGTTCATTTCGACACTGCTAATTTTTTATTAAGGATTATAAAAAATAATGCTTGCGGAGTGGGGTGATTTAATTATATTTTCTGTAATGATTTTACTATGTCATTGGTGAAGGTAGTTTTTTTTTTTAAATTGGTAAAGGTAGTTATTTTAATATATGTTTCTTTGATGAATTTTGTGTTTAGCAATGAAGGAGGAGTCTTTTATGCATTGGATCTTGGTGGAACAAATTTTCGTGTATTGCGGGTGCACTTGGGGGGAAAAGATGGTGGCATTATCAATCAAGAATTTGCAGAGGCATCAATTCCTCCAAATTTGATGGTTGGGACTTCAGAAGTAAGTATATTTGTCCACTCAAAGTTTTGCTTCCTTTTCTATTATTTACTTTGCGTGGCTTTTGAAGTTGATATGATTTCAGGAACTTTTTGACTATATTGCGGCAGAACTTGCAAAATTTGTTGCTGAAGAAGATGAAAAGTTTCATCCACCTCCTAGTAGGCAGAGAGAACTAGGCTTCACCTTCTCGTTCCCAATAATGCAGACTTCAATCAATACTGGAACTCTTATCAGGTGGACAAAAGGTTTCAACATTGATGACACGGTATCCATTTCCTTCCCAACTACATATTATTTGTTGCTTTTCTGAGTCAATTGTGCTAATTAACTTGAAGTTGCTTGTGCCTAGATGTAGTCCTAACTATCCATTCTGAAGTTCCTTCCCAAATACTTTTGCTGCCCTTGATTGGACCCCTCCTACTGATTTACTTTTCCCGTCATATATATTATGCATAATCTAACAGTAGAGTTTGATTTGTCAGAAAGATAACCTTGAGATAGTTTCAAATTGAATCACTCATATGCTTTTCGTGTTCTAGACATATATTTTGGCGAACTTGATCTTTCTTTTGGTTAATGGGTTTGATGATCTAGCACAACATCAAATATGCTTACCTTTTATGCACTGGTTTATTGTTATTGGCAACATTGAATATAATGTATTCATTGATGGTACTCGTATTGTTTGCAATTAAAGAGAAGTAAATTCAAACAAGTTGCAGTAGTTGATTTTAAAACCATTACAGCAACTACTTTAATCTGTTATAATTTTACGCTCAGGTTAATCTTTTTCCTTATTACATTTAGTGAACTGAAAAAATAAGCTCTTATAGTTATTGGATGACAGGTTGGCAAAGAAGTTGTTGCAGAACTGACAAAAGCAATGCAAAAACAAGGAATTGATATGAGGGTGTCAGCGCTTGTAAGTTTGCTTAATATTACTCTTTTGAAGGGTGCTTGAATAAATTGTATGAATATTACCTATCTTAGCTGTAAAAGTTTGATTTTGAGTTACTTGTTGCTGAAAGGTGAATGATACTGTTGGAACATTGGCTGGTGGTAGATTCACCGATAAGGATGTATCCATTGCTGTGATATTAGGTACTGGGACCAATGCAGCATATGTGGAACGGGCTCAGGCAATTCCCAAGTGGCACGGTCCTCTGCCTAAATCTGGAGAAATGGTTTGGGAACTTTTCAATGACTATTGATTTCTTTTGTTTCTATTTCACTTCTTTGGTGATCAACCATGGAATATCTGTGTTACTTTCTAGGTGATCAATATGGAATGGGGTAACTTTAGGTCCTCCCATCTTCCCTTGACAGAGTATGATCATGCAATGGATAGCGATGGTTTAAATCCTGGTGAACAGGTAATGCTTATCCATTTGTATACCTTTTTTGTTCATTTGGGCTAATATTAGTTTTGCAGTTAACTTGATAAACCTGAGAGATATATCTATATCCTGACAGATATTTGAGAAGATATGCTCTGGCATGTACTTAGGAGAAATTTTTCGCAGAGTTCTACTAAGAATGGCTGAAGAAGCTGGTATTTTTGGCGAGAAAGTCCCTCCAAAACTCAAGAATCCATTCATATTGAGGTATTTCTTACTAACTATACAGTTATTAGTGGTCCTCTTGTGCAAAAAAAAATACTCCGTTAAGTGCCCAAAAAACTGCTGGGCAGTGTTTCTCGGGTCAAAGAATTTGCCTACATCCTGTTGCTGGTCAGGTTGTCAGTTGATCAAGCTTGAGTATTGGTAATATTGCTTAGGCATTTATGAGCTTTCATTGCATTTTTTGGTGCTTTTGTACTTCCTTAACGCCAAACACAACTCACAATTAATATCAAATATATTGTCTATTCTTGGCTTGCTTGGTAACGTGTTTCAGCATGCTATTTTACATACGCGATTATATTTGAGGATCAATCAATTCCAGATAATGGAACTTTGACAAGAAAAAGAGTACTGAACTATGAGATAGTATTTGCCGTGAGAGTTATCTGAATATCACCTTTGTTAAAACAATTATAACTTAATTGTGAGTTTCTAAATTCTCAGCCTATAGAGAATGTGCCACACTATATCCCTTCTTTAATGGCATTCTTTGCTGTTAAAGAATTTGCTAGACAGTCACACAATCAAGTTAAAGTTGCTTCAACTAAGGTGATATTGTTAGCACAAAAATTTGAACAGTCATTGGCATCAGTATCCTTTCTAGGCTTTTGGATTTGAAGTGTCCGCTTGATGTTGGTCTTGTTTGCTTTTTTATATTCGACCTGATGCTCTCATGACAGTTACAAAAAAAATATGCAGGACACCTGAAATGTCTGCTATGCATCATGACACTTCCTCTGATTTGAGAGTGGTTGGTGAAAAGTTGAAGGAGACCTTAGAGGTATTAGTTCTTCGCCCTTATAAACACCTCTTCAAGGAAAAGGGAATGTGAAAAAGAATGCCTTTTTGCTAATTATTCCTTCAACGAAGTTTGCCCAATATCATTTTTTTCTTTGGTCCTATTGCTTTGGAGCAAATGGAGAAATTGTTTTAATCAGGAGTGATTTGCTTTTCCAGTATTCCTGCAACAGGAAAAAAGACTGAATTTGTAATGGTGACAAATCAAATGTAAATTTTGGGTCACAATAAAGTGGAAATGCAATTGTTCTACTATTGGTATTTGACATGATGATACAACATGAATTGAAACTAGATATTTTGTTCATCCTATTTCAGATATCCAATACCTCCTTGAACACAAGGAGATTAGTTGTTGAGCTGTGTAATATTGTTGCAACGCGTGGCGCGAGACTTGCGGCAGCTGGAATCTTGGGCATTATCAAAAAGATGGGAAAGGATACACCCCGAGAAAGCGGTGCAGAAAAGATTGTCGTAGCCATGGATGGCGGATTGTATGAGCACTATACAGAATACAGTAAGTGCTTGGAGAACACTTTGATTGAATTGCTTGGAAAGGAAATGGCTACAAGCATTGTTTTCAGGCACGCGAATGATGGCTCTGGCATTGGCGCTGCACTCCTTGCGGCCTCTAATTCGGTGTATGCTGAAGGCAAGTGAGAGTAGTCAAGATGATATTTAGCTAGAGGAAACTCCATTTACCTTTTATATTATGTTTTTTCTCTAGCTTTTCTTTTGGATTTTCTCTCCTTTTTTGTTCTAATTGTTATTTTCAGAATTTTCCAGCACTTGGTACTTGGTTTGTAGTTTAGGATATTATTCATGGGAATGCCAACAGATGTTTTTTTCCAACTGCAATCAAATGTTTTAGGGTTTTCACAGCCAGATGGAGTCAAAGATTCACTATTTTTTGGCTTTGGGGTATGATGGAATAAAGTAAAATGGCTCTTTAAACTGTCTGCGTTTCGTTCAATTGTGAAGTAGCAGTTAGTCAATGCAACTATCGACGCTCATCATGGGTCATCCGGAAACAGTCGCTCTATGTTTTAAATATAGGGATCAGGTTACGTATATTCGACCTCCCTTGCCCCGCAATGGATGGGAGCGTTGTTGTTTGTAATAAAATGGGGTGTAATGTCATTGCCATACTTATCTCATCAGTTAAACTCACAGTCGAATGCAAAGGGTGCTTACCATGCAACCGTCTCTTATCTTTGTCTATGTTGTTGTTCTGCTGCTGCTTCAGACCTTCGGCCAGAATTTGAATTGCATTCAAGTTTGAAGTTTTAAGCTTTAGACTCGACAATCTAAAGTTGAAAATGAGGCTGCTAACAAACAACAACATACCCCAGTGCCTCAAAAGGCTCCCGCTCATTGCGGAGTGAGGGGGGGTCGGATGTACGCAGCCTAACCC
>JAOTQR010000092.1:17398898-17411645 GCA_025774065.1 Solanum ossicruentum | reverse complement strand
AGAAGGTAAGGTTGTAGATAAAAGATGGGATAGAACAGCAACCGACGCGAGTGATAAGCTGGCATCTCTTCTTCACAGAAGCTTCATCACCGGAGACAGGGCGGAAAGAAAGAAGAAAATCGAACGTAGACAAGTCGAACGCTCTTCTGTCTTACCGCTACGCCCCTCTCCTTACAGGTTTGTTGCTACTACGTACGTTTTCCCTTGGTTGCTTTGACAGGTGGAATTGCTTTAAACAAATAAAATAGATAAGACCCTGCGGAAACAAGCCTATTTCGGTAAGACTTGATATCAATTCAATATCTTCTTTAAAGCCCTAATTCCACTATGAAACTTAACGAGGGTAAAGTATGAAACTGAAAGCAAGTAATTGCCTAATTAATGCAACTATGCGACTTAACGACTTGAAAGCAAGTAATGAAAGAAGCAATTCAACTCCTTAACTCCGTTAAGCACCTACCTCTCACCCCGAGTTAAGTGGAATACTCGATTTAAAGAAGCAATTCGCCTCGAATTGACGTAACATGAAACCTATTAGGCCAAAAGTTTATAATTAATGATAAAGATAAATTGATAATCAAGTGTAAAATTTTCTCATGATTTTATAATATGGACAAATATTGTTGGACAACTATTTTTAATATAGTGAACAAAAAACATAGACACAGGGATTAAATGTCTTTTTCATCTTTAATGACATGATTTATTAACAATAACTTACTCCCTTCATTTTTTTACTTGTCATGGTTTTCTTTTTTTAGAGTAAACAATATAAAACTCTGATTAACGTACATTTCAAGTTTCTTTTTCTGGCATATTGATATATGAAAAAATTTGCAATATATAGTACTTTTTATGTAGTTTTGGAATATTCAATTTTTTATTTTAAAATATCAAATTAATATAATTCAATTTACTTTGAAAGTTAACCAAATTGACTTTCAAAAAATGCAATGTGACAACTAAAAAGGAATGAATTAGAAGTCTTTATTTTCTTTCTTAAACTCTGTAACAAGTCAAACACCATCTCATAGTATATTGAAAAGAGAGCATTGCGATTTTCTTTTTTTCTGTTTATTCAAAATTTTGATGGATAATATTATCTGATATCTATATTAATATTAGATTTTTTATGAAATTAATCGAAATATATACAAACCATCATAAACACTAACCCAAATAAAAGAATCAATGAGCCAATAACCCTAATTAGTTAGCATGTCCGATAAGAAGTGGTACAATGTATGATAGGTCTAAAGAAGGAGGACAAGGAGAAAGACAAGGGACATGTGGATTAGTTGCTGGGAAATGCATTGCTTTCGTCATTTAATGTGGTCTGGTCCTATCTTATAAATAAATAACCTTATCTTAGGATCTATGGGAGATATATTTATTAATTAACTTACACGAAAAGCTAGGTTTAGTTGAAATAGGAGTATTATTTTATAGTCCCATATCCTCGTAATGGCATGATTTGAAACTTTGAATTTTGAAAAAGTGAGTTGTATGTGTTCATGTGGATGTAATTAAAACAGAATGTGAAAGAAACAGCTCGTTTGTTGTTTAGTCAAAACAAACATGAAATACAGTTTATTTCTGCATTAACTTAGAAGAGATTATTTAATTGGAAATAAGTTATTTCAGAATAATTAATTTTGAAATAAATTTTTTCACATATTGAGATAATTTATTTTATCATTAAAATATAAAGACTGCCTAACACTTTCAATCAAACATGAGATTATAAAGTAATTTCACGTATCATAAAATTATTATGCGTTATACTTCACACGAATCGATCGCTTAATCGTTTCCATAAAATGCTAATGAAGTTAATGAGAGACGAGACAAAAGTTCCAGTTTGACCTCCTTGAACATGGCATTTTTCTCGTAGATACATGTCCAAGAGAATGGATCGATTCAATCAAAACCAAGAAAATAAACACGAGAAAAGGAGAGGGCCCATATAAAAAAAATGTAGGCAAAAATTCATTTTCTTTTAAAGAAAATACGATTTGATCGGTCCATTTTTATTTATTTAGGGTTCACTTGATACACCTTTTATTCTTTCTTTTACTAAGTAATTAACAAAAGAATAATTTATCATGATATCCTTATAAGAATATACATTCAATATTTTATAAAATGTATTAAAAATAATTTTAAAAAATTAAGTAATAGATTATGTTTAATTTATCATATTGAATAAATAAAAATAAATATCTAATTTTAATCCGTGAAAAATAATAATGGATGTAGTTCAAGAATTCTCTCATTATATAAGAGGGAGTTAGGGTGACACAGGCACCTCTAATTCTTTTTTTGGTTCTATTTTGATGTAACTAGTGTATAATTTTTTTGAAATTATAAAATCTGCTTTAACTATAATTTTTAGATTTACAAATTCATATACTTTAACTATAGCTTCATTATTTTTGAGTAATATTTGTGTATCTTTTAGTTAAAAATCAGCAATCAATGACAAAAATTATTTTAATTAAAGACATCTAAATAGATTTTTATTAGATTTGCACAAACTGAGATGATTTACTATCTCACGCATAGGAACACACACATTATAATTTATTTTGAAATAAAAATTTAAAATCATTTAATCATTAAACTTAAAAATAATCAATATTCATAATATTTATTTTACATTTAGTAAAATAATTTAATAATATTTACTTATATTATTAAAAATAAGTTTACTAGACCCGTACATCAGTATCCCGTAGCTAGTCTTCTCTTTTATAAGAGCTGGTATCATTAAATTCATTGGCTAAAACTTTTAAGTGGAATCTATCAGAAAGTTGGGTAGTCAAACACGCATACTATACAAAAGTGTACCATACCTTACTCTTTACTTCATCCGAAACATTTTATTTTTCATTCTTATAAAGATATAGTCAACAATAGTTACTATATTGGAAAGCGATTCCAAGGTAATTCAAAACGTGTGTTCAAACTTAATAGCCTGTCGTTGGTTCAAGTTTTTTAAAATTTATTTTAAAAAAATATTCTTGGTTGAAATATTTTTTACAAAATAATAATTTAATTAACTAATTAATTTTCAAAATCAGAATATAAATTTTTCACTTGATCAAGATATCAAAAATATTTATGAGAATAATTTTTTTAGCTTATAAAAATTATAATTTTACAATTACTCAATATTTTAAACTGTTTTAAATACACATTTTTTATTATCAGGGTCGTCTCGACCATAATACTACTAAAGTAATCACTTGGGCCCAAATTTTTTTAGGGCCCTTACTTTCTCCCAAAGATGTATATATATGTGATATTGTTAAAAGAATTTTATGTGTTGATAATTTTTAAAAAAATTGAATAGAACATATAATATAAATATCGTTTTAATAATTGAGAAATCAAATAATGTTTAGTTAATTTTAGCATCATTTCTTATGTAGCTATCTATTTTGTTGTTTCATTTATATTATGACGATTATCATAAACCAATATTATTATTCTTATATTACTTTTTTAAGGGAAAGAAACATATATACACATTTTTGAGGAAAATAATAATTCATATATTGTTAATAAAAGTTTTAAAAACTGTTTGTTTTTCCATTTTTTTTAATTTCCCTTTCACTATTTTTATGATCTCATTGTTGAATATTCTTAAGTCTTTCAAAGGGCCAAACTTTCTACATTATAGAAAATCTACCATTTTATGTTTATAAAAAGATCAAATTTATTTTTTTGTATCTTCTTCAAATTTCAATCGGTAAAATTAATCAACACTACTTTAATATTTCTATATTAACTTATTCAGCACAATACTATTTCAATATCATAATACAATTTTTTAAAATTTTTGAGTTAGGTTTTATTATTCTAACTATATTATATGTTTTTCATTTAAAATTTATATTGTTTATATTCTAACTTCATAATGTCTGTGTATATCCTACTTTCGAATCTCATTTGTAGAATTACACTTAGTATGTTATAATTATTCAATTTATATATGAGGTCTCTCTATGAAGTTTGGCTTTAGGCCCCCAAACTTATTGAAACGACCCCATTGATTACTGAGTGTATATTAACACGTATTTGATGATAAAGAAGTTTTACTTAATTATTATTAACATATGTACGTACTTCCACCTTATGTTATTATTTGATCATAATAAATTATAGGCTATGGTTTACACAAATCATCATGCGCACATAAGATAAGAACTTACTTGTATCCCATGTCTACACAAACCTAATAAAGACGTAACACATAACGGGAAATATAATTAAATTACTAAATCAAAATCAATTAATACAACATTAAATTCATTTTTTTTAAAAATGTGAAAATCGTGTATGGATAAGTCTTTATCCTCTACAAGACCGAAATGTGTTGAAGGACCTCATTGCATAGCATAGTGGATCTAGTTAAAGCTGAAAGGTTTATGAGTAGTCCAACTTCATTTGTTATGTGGGCCTCCATGTTGTATTCGTCTTAGTTTAGAATTCTATGTTTAATTCTTTTTATTCACAGACCTAAATTTAATTTGGACATGTGTAGAAGAGGCATGTTCACACTCCATTTAGGCGATGTTGGATTTAGGAGTAATGTGAAGGAGTAGTATTGAGTAAGAGTAGCTCGGAAAAATATTAAAAAGAGGTGATTAGATATGATATGACATAACTTCATATAACTAAGACATGACCTGAGATAAAAAGGAGTGAAGATCGTGTGTTAAAATAGAAAGATAAAATGTTATCTTGTAATGGTTTTTGATTTTTCATAGGATTAACGATGCTTTTATGACTATGTTATTAATTTTCGATTATTTGCTTTTTTTTCTTATAAAATTAAGATTACTCACTGTCTTGTTGTTATTTTATATCTATTATTTTTCTTTCGCTTAGAACAAATACATTTGAGAAAAAGGTCTTTCAAGAGGAGACACACTATCTCCATAAAATAATGATAAAATTTACATACACTCTACTTCGTGGGATTTTAAAAAAATATGATATTGTTATTGTATAATATTTTTTTGCTTAAAGAATTATGTGTCGCTGAAGATTTCTTCAAATTTAGAGGGGAAAAAAGTCAAACTAATTTATCTTGAGGATAAAATTGAACAAATTGTACCGAGAGTGGTTTAGGGCTTCATTACAAACACGAAACTCACATGGACATTAAGAATTGAATTATTACCAACAACATAATTGAATAAATACTTCCTGGATAAAAAGGTGTGGCAATCACAGTGGGGTTACCAAAGTCATAATTAGCAATCAATCATGATACCATGTCTCCAAAATCATAAATTCTTCAGTCTCACTTATTAGTAAAAAAGGAAAAACTAAGGTTAATATGCTAAATAAGGTGATCATATATCTAATTAGCAAAACTAGGTTCTTTGTACAGAAATTAGAGGGGGTCTGCTCCTGCTTATAGAAGAATTTGGCCTTCTTGTGGTATAACAAGATGATAAAAATGAACTCCTTGAAGTTTTCTTGAAGATTGGCTTAGGAAGTTTGTATGACTTGTAAGAGGACTTGTTCATTTTCCTAGTATGACGATTTTCTTTCTTTGGAAGATCTTCTACACTTGTCACTCTTGCCAAACTTGTAAATGACTCCGATTTCCCTTCATAATACTCCGAAAGCCCTCTCCTAGATTCACACATCAAAAATGCAAAACATTAATTAAATACAGTCTGTCAGTGTATATAAATTAAATTATTTCAATCTAAATCGCTTACTTGATAGGCAATTGTGCCATAAGGGTGGATAAATCGGACAAAGCTCCATCTGATGACAAAGTACATGAAGGGGGAGATGATGCATCATCCATTGTATCTACTGAAGAAGAACATGTTGCACTCGAAATCGTCGATGATTCCCCGATGGAAGAAGACGAGGGACTACTATCATTACCTTCATTGATCATCCATGAAGAACAATTTTTGTTCTCTAAATTATGACCACATTTATACCATGGATCTTTAAACATCTCAATCTTGTCATCACCCATTTTGGAACAACAGCTTTTTAAGGATGGGGTTTTTATGAATGTTGAGGAAACATTTATATAGGTGTGGTATGGAAAAGAAGATAAATGTGTGTGGTTTTAGTTAACTTTTCACTTTTGGTACATACGTGACAGGAGAGTACACATATATTGGTGATACTATAACAAGATTAACATTAAAAAAAAAGTTATACACGTGTCGATATCTGAATAGAAACGATGGTCGAAATAGTGGGACTCCTTATAAATGAAAAAATAAATAATTCTTTGATTGAATATGTCCTGCCTGTTTGCCTTATCTTTATATTCGATATTATCTTCTTCTATGGTTGGTTTCAAATGAATGCCTTCAATAAATAGGATAAACACTACCATTTTTTCCACATATAACGCCTTCTATAAATATTCTTACGTTTTCAAGTGAGTAGTAAATTTAATTTAATTTATGGCAGGTTATCAAGCTTTTTATGTCCAATTTGACTTTTTTTTAAAGGAAATTATTATTATTTGTATCTATTTTAGATAATTTAATACTATATAAATTCATTTATATTTTTGGCCTGTGAAAATTAAACTAGTCAATCATTTATGAGTTGGGAAGGGAAACCATCCATATCCGTGTCAGTGTCTGTCTAGTGTCTTGCTCTCTTAGGCCCTCAACTGGGCTGACATATTGAAAATTAAAAAGTGAATAAAAATATTTTGTATTAATATAATTATAAAAAAGGTATACCTTTAAAAGTGTAATATATCCTAATATTTATAATTTAAATATATAAGAATAATTTTTGTTATTGCTTGAAGACTCCTCTAGATATATACTAAAAAATATACGTTATTTATAGTTTCAAATTCTTATCAGAAATAATGTTTCTATGTTAACAGCACTGACTTGGGAGACAGACGAGGTATTAGTTTAGTTCTTTAAAAAACACTCAAAATATGATAGATGGGATAAATATTAGTCTGATTTATCATAAAGTTCAAAAAAGAAAAAAATTAAAATTTTAGTCTAAAATAAATCATGAATATTTATGTGGACAAAAATCATTTCAATAAGAATAAATTAAATATTTTAAAATTAAATTTTTATTAAATATAGAAATACATCTTTTTTAAGACTGACTAAAAATGAAGTAAATCATATAAATGGAAGTAATTAGTTTAGTTCTTCTTTTACCATTTGATTTAAATAAATTTTTTCTTCTGAGGCCTAACCGTTTCAATTTAATTATAACTATTATATGCCAGTTGTCTTGGATGTTTTCTTGATATTATTTTTATGTATAAAAATAATTTTAGTGAAATTATATTTGTTGAACTAAAATGTAATTTTATAAAAAAAAATTCAACTTGTAAACTATTGCAAAATGCTTTTCTTGGATAGATAAGGATGAGTAAAAGGAGCAAAGCATATCATCACCGCCCGACGTTGACACTAATCATTCACGTCACTTCTATAATACTTAAAAACATATTTCCTATGCTTTGGCATATATTTTTGTTGATGATGGAAATTATTTATGAAAAAATAAAATATAGATTATAGTAAAATACTATAGTATTTATTGAATTTTTATTTTTGGTGTCATAATATGAATATTAAACATAGTATAAGAACAAAAAAAATTATCTTCGTATGAAATCTTCTCCTTTTTTCTAATTTAAGATCGATTTATAATGTGTGTTTAACCTCAAATTGGTTTTAATCAATAATAGACCAAATTTGCATTGAGTTTCTTTATTATTCGGATCTTATTCATCTAATTGGTTCTTCTTTTATATATATTGTTGATTTTTTTGATAATTTAGACCTTTATCGAGCACATCTGAAGAGAGACGATTGAGTATCCTATCTTTTGATAAATGAATGACACAAGCATATGAATATATGATAATTTAAAAAAAAAATGGTATCAAGAATATGGAGTTTCCTCTCTTGACAGATTAGAGTACTTTTCAAAGATTATAACCGTTTTTAATGTTGTTCAGTGCACCAATTAACCTATTACGCACACAAAATTTCAATTAAAACATCTTTTTTATTACAAGACGTTGTCCCAATAAAAAAAGTGACCAATGCACAACGCTGCTTCTTTCAGTAAACTATATCACTAAATTTATAACAAAAAGGAAATAGAAAGATGCAATCACCAAAATACAAAAAAGAACATGGGATTTATGAAATTTCAATAGCCCTGGTCGACGAGGTAGTCTCCAATTTTCTCAACAACCATGTTACACTGTCCTGGAGTCACTGGTTCTTCATAGATACCAAAAATCAAAGCTTGTCCTGTTTTCTTGATTGTTATTCCGCCAGATCCCTACACAAATTATGACTTCAACTTTTTGTATATATAGTTATAAACTGAACCAAAATTAATAATTGTTGAAGTAATTTTCACAGCAAAATATTTGAATCGATTTTGATGTAGAAAGAGAGTAAAAAAGGGACCTTTTTCCCACGAATAACAGCGCCAGGTTCTCCTTGGATGACCATGTACTTTGTGCCACCAAGGAATAGCCCAGTGGGAGCAAGAAATCCAGGTTCATCAAAGTCTTTCATGATATTGGTAATTTCCTCTGGTTTGAACTGAAAAAAACACAAAATATTAAACATTTAGATATTCTGAAATACAAAATTATCATTAGTCTCCCACAAGTGTCCCAAACAATCTGCATTATCCAAAATCTATTATAATCTGGTTATAAAAAGATCAAGTTTGCGTTTTAGTCTTTCTCAAATTTCAACCATCATAACAACTCAACACTATTCGTAAATTCCTAAACCAAGTTTAATATTGAAACTTTACATTATTTTTTTCAATGCTTGTTTCCTTCTCCCAATCTCATTACACTGAATATATTATTATTATTATTATTCAATTTATATATAACAATAAGAAAAATAAATAAATTAAGATATATCTATAAAATTTAAATTTAGACTCCCAATCTTATTGAGATTGTCTATAACATCAAGCAAGCTTGTCCCATTACCTGGGCCTTGGTAAAAGTACAATGGTCGCATTATGTAACAATTCACTCTCACTTGGCGAACACCCATCACACAGTATGTTGTTTTTTATAAATTGAATCCACAATTTTTATCATTATGTTAAAGAAGCGACACATTATTATTTCCTAACTAAGTTTTATAAAGCGATCACCATGTTCGAATATGATCTTGACTCAACCATTGCCAGCCCATTAACCAGGCATGGTCATAGGCAAGCTATTGCCATTACTCACTGAGCATTGTTACCCAATCATTAGACATTCACACGAAAATTAATTGTGACATACTCACATTTTAAAACAAATAAATTAACCAACATAATCATCAATGATAGATCTAATTTCAATTACGATAGAATAGATCCATTTCGAAGAAAAGTAACATTGTATAATCATCATGTAACACGAACAAATCCACCAGATTAAATAGTAATTACTCGATAAAATTATTATGTTAGCAAATTGAGTAAGAAAGTTACAAGTCTGATTAATTGTTATGGTCACTGATCCCATCATAACCATTATTTGAAAAAGTCCATAACACATACTCGATAAAATAGTTATACGCAAATTGATTGATATATATATAAGAAATAACCTTAGGGAAGGCGGGGCTTTGAGCCCAGACGCTGCCATCAAAGCCGAGAATAGCCGCGGAGGCGAGGTGATGGCCTTCAAGATCGCACATCAAGTGATCATCCACATAGGTTTGCCACGACATTTTGGCGACTCAAAAATGTTGTTTTGTTTTTCCCTGCTCACTTTTGTTCTTTACAATTTTGGCTTTGGTTGTTCAAAGTTCAATGGAACAAAAGAGCATAAATAGGAAAGGTTAATTCACCTATGTGTTTGTTTGAGGAAGAGAGAATGATTCGGGCTGTAACAAACACACAGCCGGATCTAATTTTCTTTTACTAGGTAATTAATATATATCTTAACATATTAGATATTGATATAAAATTTTTATATGTTGGCATTTTGATATCCATCCGAGATGCGGAATATATATAACGTATATATTAATTTATATTATGGATGTAAAAAATATTCAAATGGGGATCTCAATTTTATTTTTAGATAGTAATATTATGTACAACTAAGGCATAGTTATAGCATCCTATGTGTTACCATGACTGATACGAAGTTAGTCAATGCTTATTCTTGAAAAAGAAGTTCATGACCTTTTAGCTCCACACAACATTGTCCCAGTATAGTTGATCATTCTATCAGAGAAATAATAAGTAATTGATAATTTTATTATCTAGCCCTAGTTAGTGTAAAATTTTTCACTAATTGAAAATAATTAATTCTTTCGGTTCATATTTTTTTGTTCATATTTAATTTGATATACCTTCGAATAAGCATAAATAAAATGATAATAAATGATAATTTTATTATCATTTTATTTAACAACAAAAGTAAAACAGGTATAAAATTATAAATTATCTATTGATTTTTGATCAATTTTTAGCATGGTGTGTATAGGAAAAAATCGGTCTAGAAAAAAGAATTGGATCATCAATTCATGATGATTGACGAGTAGTGAAATAAATTACGCCTCAGATATTGGAGGGAATTTCAGTACACCCTGCATCCATCTTTATTCATCCGTTATACAATTTTGAGATTGTTCAACAATACTTGTTCATTTTATGAAATTAAGGATGATTCTGCATTTAGTTCCTATCATAATCATTAATTATTATAGTTATATCTATTATTATTTTTAAAGAATGATTTGGTAAAATTATTCCTATTATTTACTGTTTCTTAATCTTTATTTGAATGTTAAATCAATAGTGAATAATTATTATTGAAGTACGACATGAGAGGCCTCACCACCTGCTCACGCAAAATGCCACATGGTTCAGACATTGAGGCGACGATTTAATTTTTGTGGCCAATAAAATTCGGAAGAACTTTATTATTTGTTTTTTATTCTTCTTCCCTTAGAATTTCTTAATTCACTTGCTTTTAACTTCTGTTCACAAATGTTATTATTAAGGAAATTAAATTTTTTTTCAATAAACATAATGGGCACGTATAATGAAACGAAGGGAGTAACGTTCCAGTGAGAAACGTGGTGTGCTCAATCCAATAAGTCTTGTACGTATTTACATCACCAGCAAAACTTGACAGGGTTCAAATGAAAAAAAAAGCAAAATTTTGTGCTCCTTTTTTATTAGGCGTGTCAAATCAGTAAATTGTATTGAATATGAGAATAATAAAATGGACTGAATTAATAAATGAAATGTCATTCATCATCTTAAATATTATTTGAAATGAAACATGTCAGGCTAAAATACTCAATAAAAATAGGCCATAATATAACCAATCCACCAAATTCTTAGTAAGCTCTAAATTAAAAGTTTGTTTTCTTATAAATTATTTGAGTAACTAATTAAATTTGAACATATTAAATAAAAACTATCTTTTTAAAAGTATTTTGATAAAAAATTTTGTGGGAGCATATCAACGTAGTTTTAAAATGAGCAGAACCTTGTGAGTCAATTAGCCCAATTAATAAAAGAAGAATTTTTGCATATAGCTATTCAGAAATATTTTTATTCTACTTCATAGAGTTTAGGTAATTATATTTCGTAACTACAGTTATAATAACATTTGTGTAATTCACACAATATTTGTATACATTGTATAATTTGATATACAATTCACATTTTTTGTATAGTGTTTATATATTTCTATATTACAATTCGCAATATTTATATAATTCGCTATACAATTTGATTTGCACACAATTTTTGTATAATTGCGCACAATGTTTGTATAAATCGCGCGAAATATACAGAACTCAAAATGTAATTACAGCTAGATGTTATCGTAAATCATAATTAATTTAAACTATAATTATATTAGCTAATAACTAGTATATATTTATTTATCCACATGATTTTTTTTCTTAATAAAATAAGTGAATAATTAACGAGACCAAATATAAATGGGTTGGACGGGTCACGATTAAAATTCCAGGATCACTCATGCTGTCTAGTAGCCTACCTGTAATTGTCAGATATAATCCAGCACAGGCCCAATACTGTTACTTTATAGGGAAAAGAAAGTAACTAATCTACTTTTAAAAAATTATTATAAATACATGGCAGTATTATTAAGATAACAACAATAACAATAATAACAATATTATCCCAGATCCTTAAAGGCTTCCGCCCATTGCGGGGTAAGATGGGTCGGATATACGCAGCCTGATCTCTATGTTTAAAAACACAGCGCGACTGTTTTCGGATAACAGCGTTGAAAGTTGCATTGATTAACTGGTGCTTCACAATTGAAAGAAGCGCAGAAAGTTTAAAGAGTCATTTTGCTTTATTCCATCATACCTCAAAGCCAAAAAATAGTGAATCTTTAACTCCATTTGAGATTGATGGAAACAGTATTATTAAGATAACAATTATAATAATAAATTATTTATATTTATAGCCTAAATTAATTTAAAATGGGAAGAAAATAAATGTTAGTTCCACTAAAATAGGAGTACTAATTAATCTTCCAATTCATCTCAATATATGTTCCTTATTTA
Source organism: Solanum ossicruentum (assembly GCA_025774065.1). NCBI lineage: Eukaryota > Viridiplantae > Streptophyta > Magnoliopsida > Solanales > Solanaceae > Solanum > Solanum ossicruentum. The sequence continues at coordinate 17,399,061 of JAOTQR010000092.1, read as the reverse complement.
TAGGGACATTTTTAAAAATAGGAAATAATAAATAAATTATATAATATATATACACATACGTTATTATTGTAATGATATGTAATTATATACATATGTGAAATAAATTTATACATGGTGTAATTAGATATACATAATAATGAATACTTTGTCACAAATTATATAT
>JAOTQR010000092.1:17376387-17388761 GCA_025774065.1 Solanum ossicruentum | reverse complement strand
AAGGCTTTGGCAAAATCCAAGAGAGACGTCCCACTTCCATTCCTCTCCCCAAAACCAAAGCCTCCATGAACACCTTCTAACCCGTTAGTAGTTGCCCCGATATGCCCATTAAAGTCACCCCCAATGAAGATTTTTTCTGCCTCCGATATGCCTCGCACAAGCTCATCCAGATCCTCCCAAAAGAGCCTTTTGACTTCCTCATCTAGGCCTACTTAGGACGCATAAGCACTAATTTAATTATTTTGACCCTTCAGTTTGCTCACGAACAAAAGATCATGTATGAAACAGTTTTAGGTGAAGATAGAAGTATCGTGCCAGTCGGCCAGAAGAGGAAGAGTCTATTGGCCTTAAATCTTAATCATAATTATGAGTGTTTTTACATAATTTTTGTGCAATATTATTAATGTAGAACATATAATTGACTATTTAATTTAAAAAAAAGGATAAAATGATAATTCAACTTTTGATTTGAAGTCTTTCAACTTTTTAATAAAACTAGTACTGGACACGTACATTTACCTATACTCCTTAGAAAGATATCCATACATTCTAGGAAAATATGAATACAACCTTAATTTGCAAAATAGTTGGGGTGTTGTAATGAATAATAGAAAAGGTTACAAGAAAAATTAGAATTTCAAAACAAGGACACCGTATCTCCAGGCATTTTAGGTGCAAAGGATTTAATGCCGGTGCCTAAATCTAGAACTGAGCATCTGTAATAAACAGAATTTCTTCCATAAAACTAATAATCTGCTGACATGCCACCGTCCTGTATAGAGCATGTCTTTGCCAGTATCTAAGTTTCTTCTTACAAGTTGCATCTTTCCTTTTCATAACTTGATAAATCTTTTGCTTCTTTATTCTACTTATGGTTAAAGTACACTTCAAGCAAAGAAAAAAGAAGTAATCTTTTTCTTGTCAAGATCATGGTCAAAACAAGAATCTGCTGCAGTTTAATACTTCATCTTGTATTATTTCTTATGAAACTACATCCTCTAGCTTTCCTGACATTTTGATGGAGCATCAATTGCCTCACCCTCTCGGCATCCTCCCATTTGTCACTAAGAACATACAAGTCTGAGATTAGGGTATAAACCCCTCCATCATTTTCTGGCCTCACCACATTCATGATCCTCTCAATCACTCTCTCTGCCATCTCAAACTGTTTATGTAACTTGCAAGATGATAAAAAGGAACCCCAAATAACTACGTTAGGTTCTCGTGGCATTGTATTGATCACTTCATATGCTTCCCCTAACAATCCAGCCTTCCCAAATAAATCAACCATGCAGCCATAATGCTGAATTGTTGGTCTCAGTCCACACTCTTTGATCATTTTGAAGTATCTACGACCTTCATCGACCAGCCCTGTTTGTACACAAGCACTTAGTACCCCAGTGAATGTAAACTCATTAGGTAGCACACCCCCTTGTCTCATTTTCTTGAATATCTCCAACGCTTCCGTTCCAAAACCATGTTTTGCTGCTCCACAAATTATAGCAGTCCAAGTTACCACATTTCTATCTTTCATTGTATCGAAAACCAGAGAAGCCAAATTCAAGAATCCACTTTTAGCATACATGTCTACTAAACAAGTAGCAAGTTCCACATTCAATTCCCAGTTATTCTTTACAGCAAAACCATGCACTGATTTCCCAAGAAGCAACCCAATTGAACCCATATCGGAACAGCCCACCAAGATTGGGACAATGGTCACTTGATCAGGCCTTAGTTGCTCAAATATCATCATTTCCCGGAAGAGCGCCAGGCCTTCCTCCCAATACCTATTATTCATGTACCCAGCAATCATCGCGGACCATGAAGCTAGCTCTCTCAAAGGCATATCATCGAACATCTCCCTTGCCTTTATAACATCCCCGGATCGAGAAAAACAAGTTATCATCGTGTTCCAGGTGACAGTATTTCTCACAGGCGTTTCATCGAACAGCTTGCAAGCGTAATCAAACGAAGTCCCTATGTAAGCATTCAACAGAGATGTGGCAACATAGACGTGGATATTAAATCCTAATTTGAGAAGATGGGCATGGATGTGGCATATGAGGGGAAGGTTGCCCAAATGGGTGCAAGATTTAAGAGTGAAAAGAATGGCGAAACTGTCGAAAGGGATGGCTTGGCGGTGCATCTGGGCATAGAGCGTCAAAGCTCTTTGAGGTGATTTTGCATTCTTTATAGCAAAACACCATGAATTGTAGGTTCTTAGTAATATCCATGTCGATTGACTATTAACTGCACCTTGTCTCAGTACGCTGTAGAGATTGGTCACCATAGCTTTGAGTTCCCTTCACCAGCAAAATGTTACTCTTGGCAAGTTTTTGACTTGACATTGACTTCAGAAAAGATTAAAAAAAAAGAAAAATTAAATGTTGTAATTAAAAAATTAAGTATTATAAAAAAAATAAAAATATTCTAAAATAGATGTCCAAATAAATATTTTTTACGTCCACATAATATATTTTGTGACAAACTATATATACACAATATGTATTATGTGTAAGATGTATTTACCTTCATTTTAACTTGTGTTATAACATACTTGGTGTTCAAAGTATATACGTGGCAATAAGATATCCATTAGTGACCATGTATATGTATAAATACTCCTATCTTGTAACAAAATCTGTAGAGAGAAAAGAAGAATAAAGTGAGAATAAGAAATACTGTAGCTTACGATAAAAAAAAAGATATTTTATTATGGACTAAAAAGTAAAATGGGAGAAAATGGAGGAAGTACTAAGAAACAAATAATTTTAAGGAAAAAAAAAACCCATGTAGTTCATTCTAAGGAAAGGTATAGAAACCAGTGAATGCCCAATAAATAACTCATTGATAAACTCTAAATAAATTCATGCAAGCCAGTTTATAACTACAAAGATACTACTACTTGTGCAAACAGACATAATACTAATGAAGGTATAGCAATTCCTGGTGTTGCAGCTTCAGTATTTTTTAAAAGACGAACTGTTCATTCACATTCCAAATTTTCTAGTGATATAAGTGAAAATTATCGTTGTAATATAAGTAAACAAAATTCACCTGCAACTTTAATTCGAGATGCAGAACTGATCGATAATATTGGATGAGGTATCACTAAGAAAATGAAATTGTGGAGACTTAAAATATACTCTTGATACATTTAATGGTGGATAAGTTATTGTTTTCGAAGGTAATTTCAAACAAACTTTGCCAGTTGTATAAATTGAGACACAAGATTTCATGGATTGAATTTATACATTTGGAATCGTCTTGAAAATCTCAATAGTTAGAAAATATGTGCCACAGAAAAGATCCTACATTTTATGAGATGGAAAAGAGTAGATTAAGAAGCATGGTAAAATTGAAGTCGTAGAATCTTTCTATTCAAAGCTATTTATCCCAATTTAGTAAACCCTCTAAAACACCTCGTGTTAACTTAACAGCCAAAAAATGATTTTGTCAACATGTTCCTAGATCAGTTGCCTAGAATACTAGGTCCACAGCTGTAAGAGTTGACTAACATCCTTCACCTCCCAATTTAGAGTTGCTGATGAACAATCAACAACTGTAAAATGTCAAACCAATCAAACATTAAAAGGGGGCCTAGAACCAAATACACATATACCAGAGGGGTTGAATCTAGCCAAGTCTTAGCTGTCTCATATTTTGTCATCCAATCAATGACAAATGGAGCTATAACAACTAAGATTTTGCCGGAAAAAGAAGACAATTAAAAAACAAATTTGAATGAAAAAAAACTGCTAAGAAGATATGGTGTTCTCAATTTAGCAGCATCTTGAAAGACTTCAAACTTGAAAATCTTATAGAAATAAAGAATCAGTGTGTTCATATAGTCATGACTTGGGAATTTACATTCCTATCCTAAAGAATAAAACCCCATAACAGTAGTAACTGCAATTAAGTTTCATGAACCTTTACACCACATTTGATTGAATTTATAACAAACAAATTTCCTAGTAAATGTACACACAAAAAAAATAAACAGTATATGATCTATGAACAAATGAAATCAAAATGCTTCCTATCATATTCTTTATGCAAAAAAAAAAAAAAACAAAAGGTTCAGTGTTTCATTTCATAAACTTCGATTTGTCCTTACTAGGACTCCAGCTCTCAAGATCACCAAGAGGTTTCAGCAAAGCAATGACTCCATAAACTTGTCATCTCGAGGCTCGTTCTTAGCTCTTGAAAACACATTATTGTCCTGAACTTGGTTTCCGTATGAATCCTCTGAATTTGCATACCCCGAGAAACCGTAATCATTAGGCTTCTGCAACATCTCTAGCGTAAAGGGTGCTCTCATTTCAGACTGTTGTGGCCTTATACTTTGCAATGGAACTTGATAGTTGGATTGATGAGATGTCACGGAATGCCTTATGGTTGGCACCACAGGTCGATTAATTGAGTGGTTGCCACTGCCCCTGGCTGCTGGAACATCATGGTTGTGCTTCCCTTCATAGGTTGTTATCACTGACCTTATGTCTTGTGATGCCCTTTCCACATGTTTTCTTACTGGACATCCCGTACTGGTGCATTTGTAGTAGCTTCTGTTACATAGTATCCCAATCAAGAAATCAGGTTCATTTTCAATTTCCACATTAAGGAACTTCCAAAAACTTGTAGAAAAAAGTTGAGCCAAATGTATAGATCAAAGACTAGGGTTTTTTTTTACCTCGGATTAGGATTTCCCTTCACTACTTTTTGACCATATTTCCTCCATCTATAACCATCATCTAGGATATCGATATCACTCGTAGTTTGAACTACAACTCTAGGTTCTCTTACTGTCCTACTCCCTCCCAGTGCAGATAGATCTTCACTTTCACTTTCTCTTTTCCTGAAAACAAATTCAGCAAAGTTAAAATGTTACCAAAAATTGAATTCAAGATAAATACAATACAGTCAGATCTCTCTGTAACAACGATGTTTCACGTGGAACAGCCGAACAGACCTTTCATGTTATGTTATATCATATGTTCTCTATAAAAACATTTTACTATAGCAGTCAAAAAATATTGAAACAAACGATGTCGTTGTAGAGAGATTTATACATGATACTTATTATTTCACTTACCATCTTTTTGAGTCTGGTTCCTCTTCATCAAGATCATCTCCTCTTGACCCACTATTCTTTTGAGAAGTGTGCTCGTGATCATCATCCCCAAATGAAATAGAAGAATTCTCAGGTGTTGCAACTGAATCCATTTGTGAACCATAGGATTGATGATCTGGGATTTCATTTGTTTGTGTATTATAAGACTGGACTGCAGATGAAGCTGTGGAAGACGACGATCTTCTGGTAGACTGAGGCTTTGGGTGGTTGTGATTACCCTTATACACAATCTCAGTAATTTGGCCATCTAAAGATCTCTCAACCTTCTTCTTGGTGGGACAATTTGGGTATGTACACTTGTAGTAACTTCTTGGATTTTCACTGCCTTTTACTTGTTTCTGCCCATATTTCCTCCAATTGTATCCATCATCTGACCTTTTCTGCTCCCTTATACACTGGTTGTATTGGTTCCCGCTATTATTCTGATTGTTATTATTCTGCATAAAGCTCGGCAGAGTGTTGAATTCAGATCCATTAGCATTTTGATCAGATGACAGAACATTCTGTTTTGCGGGCTCTTGATAATTCCATCCTTGCTGTCCCTATTGATTTTAGAGAGTCAATCAACTTAGAATTCAGAAACAGAAACAAACAGTATACCCCCTCCATTTCAAATTATCAAATTATTTACCAGCTTCAATTTTCCCCATTATATCCTTGGTATAGTTTTTGTTGATGACTAGTCCTTATACAAGTGTTATTACTTGTTGAGGATTTTCTACTCATTTTTGTTGATAAGATGGCAAGAGATTATACCTTAACTATAACAAGATTAACGTAATTTAAGAAATGATAGATAATTTGAGACGAGGGATTACCAAAGAGGCATGGTCAGTTTGAGATTGAGAGATCGATGCAGCTGTCCCTACTTGGGTCTGGAAAGAGAAATCTGACAAGCTTTTGTCTTCCTGTTTAACGTCCTGATGGCTGCTGCTCTTCCAATTAAAGGCCTGAGCTGGAAAAGTCCCTGTCGTCGGAGATGGAAGAAGCTGCAAAATTGTTACAATTAAACAAGAACATCAGTCATCTTGAAAAACCCAATGAAAACAGAGAACAGAGAGATGTCAACTACATACGTTTGAAGACGACAAAAGAACAGGGGAGTCCAATAGTTCAGTAGGACTTAAACCAGGAGGAATAGCAAAGTAAGATGACGGAGAAAAAGGAGGAGGAGATAAAGGCAGTGAAGGAGGTGGAAGAGACTTGAACTTGGGAACTCCAGAACCAGTCCTCTCTGCAATTCTATCAGCAAGTCCTTTGGTGGGATAATCATCAGAAGCAAGAAGGTCGGAGAAAGAAGTATTCATGAATGAAGAAGAAGTGGGAAAAGAGAAACTTGAAGCAGCCATTAGAGAGAAGATAGAAGAGAGCAATGGGAAATGGATTATATAATGGTTTTGACTTCGTCTCGTTTGGGAGTGGGTGGGAAATTAAAAACGAAAACCAACACGTATTCTACAAGCCACTGCTTTTTTCTTTTTCTACATTTGATAAATAGATATTTTTATATGTGGAAACTTCCAAGAACGCTCATAATAGCTTTGACCGTGGAAAATGAATTTAATTAAAATACTATAGTTGTGTTGAGTCAAAATTGGTGGCTTTGACTGTGATGGATACATATACACAAATTGTACGAGAAATAGGCTGCTATAAGGTAAATGCTATTACGCCAAACGCGTCATGTCGCTGTCCATCATACTAATAATAATTAAAATTTTTAAATATAACATCATAAAAATTTAATAAGAAAATAATTATAATTTATGATAAAAATAAATTAAAAATTAAATATAAAATTATTTTTGAGAGACAATCAATCAATCACGGGACTCTTTTATTGGATGAATTGTCAATACCGTTTATGCCCGGTTAGTTGATCATCTTTTTCCTCTTTTCACATTTGTGTGCTTCTATCGAATCAATTCAAAAGTTAATACTCTGAATTTAATTTTTTCTTTATTAAATTTTCTAAATTATACAATTTCATTGTCCTATAACAACATTTCAATTCATCTTTTATGCCCCGACAGTTAATTAGTGAGAGTTCAAAGGGGCATGGATTTGAAAATCTATGTATCCTATTTGCAGCAAACCAAGGAACTTTATTTTCAAAGAAAAAGATTTAAATATGTCATCAAATTTTGAGAAAAAATTTATTTATATCATTGTTAAAAATTTGGTTCATTTATGATATTACCATTTGAGGAAAGGTTGCAAAACCACCTAAACAACTTTAAATATTTTTAACTTAAAATTTTAGATCAAATATAGTCTTTGCTGAAAGTTTGATGTTACTCTTAACATATTTATAGAGGCGGGCATCTTGATATCAATCTGGGGAGTCGACAAATGGGGCAAATCAAACATGGTGTTTAAGTTTCTGGAGTGGCTATTTTAAAATGTGTTTATATTAAGTAAATCTTGTTATCCTTAATATATTCGCATTTTAGGGATTACGTTACACTAATTATTATTTCTTTAGAATAAAGTCAATTGTAGCTACATGTATACAAGTCAACAAAGCAAGCACATCAAACTTCATAGGACAAATCACAAATATAATGGATATTCTATTTTATTCTTTGAATTGTTTACAATTTTAAAATGGGGAGCAGTTGGAACTTGGAAGCTAAGTTTCTTTCTAGGGTGAATTCTTATATTTAAATGATAGGCACTTTTAAATGGTTGGGGCCAAAATAAAAGATTGTAATTAGACACTCTTTTTAATAAATGCAGCAGTGGCGACGTCCTCAAATGAGAGTTGACATTGACAAACTTGATGCTCATTTCTTTTAACATGAGCTCACATTGTAACTGCTTCTTTCGAAGATTATCAGAACCTTGTGGACGCGGTTGTAATCTGTGCCATCTCCGGCGTCCATATTTGTTGCCGAAGCCGGAAATATCATGGTACGTAATGAATGAAGAGTTTAATAATGTAATATTATACTTTTTATGTAATTCTGTTTTTTGTTGTAATTTATAATGATTTGCTTGAAGCAATTACTTTGAGCCATTTGGATAACTTTTGATTTTTTTAAAAAAAAATCTCAAAGAAAGGTTGTTTAATTATGGGAAAAGCTCATTGGCAAAGAGCTTAAAAAATCAACTCTTTCCAAAGAAGATTTTGGCTCCCATGAAAGGTAAGATCCATTTTATGTAGGGATGTGTAAAAGCTGCATCCATCAATAATTGAAATAAAAAGATATTAATGATTTATTATTATTGGGTTATTAAGTTAATGAGTTTTTAATAGTTTTACAAAAAAAATAAAGTTATTGGTTCGATTTCGATATTTAGTATTGGATTATTGGATAAACTGATAACTTATTAAGATTATAATAATTTATTACTTCATCCCTTTATTAATATTAATAATTTAATATGACTCGATACTAAATCGATACTCGTAAGTCATGTATTTGTTTGCTTTCAATTTATAAGCCTTCTGTGAGAAAGTAAATTAGAATATGAGATCAATTATCGCATATTGTTAAGTTTAGATACTCAATTGATTTGTGTTGTTTTACTGAATCGCGTTAAATTATTAAAAAAATCATATATTTATTTTATAAGCATTTTCGTATTAAGTAAACCGAAAATTGAACCGCGTAATCATGGACTTGTTCCTGTTAAAGTCATTGAGGTCCGAGACAGACATTGTATATGACCTTACCTAAACTAAACTGCAACCTTTTTCTCCTCATCAAATGGAAGAAACTCACAGTTATTTTTCAAACACGCAGCAGAACGTGTGTGTTTACTTATTCAATTTTATATAAATTTAAGTACGTATTTGTGTATACCTAAAATTTGAAGAACATAAATACCAAATGAAATTAAATTAATGAGCATATTTATGTATCACACGTAATGTTTTCAAGTGAAGTAATGATACTATAAGAACAATTCGAGTACATAAAGTGAAAGTGATGATATTATAGGAATAAAACAAAACCAAAATAGGTTCAGTGATGATATTATAGGAATAAAACAAAACAAAAATAGGGAAAAAAAAAAGACGCGCCAGGTAGGGGTCGAACCTACGACTTTCTGCTTAGGAAACAGACGCTCTATCCACTGAGCTACAGGCGCATTACATTTTTTAACTCTCTCCAAAGTTTCAAATCATATTAAAGGAAATTCAACAAAAGACGGGCCAGACCCATGAGGTTTTTTGCTTTCCCGCATACCCGTTTGGTTGGCTATTAATAAGATGCCTAGAATCAAATTGATCTGATATCTGAATATAGCAGAATTAATACGATGGATTTGTATTTTCGATCCAAACTGATTTGATTGGCACAGTTATTAACCACATGTAGTATACTTTGGTTATACCTACTGCCCTCGACGTGTTTGTGTGTGTGGAAATGCATGCATGTATTATGCTAAGTTTGTAACCATTTCATAAGGTAGTAGTGGGTTAGTTTATTCTCATTGGATTAAAATTTTAGATCCGCCTTTAGGCACAAGTGATTTTATTTTTGGGAAAGAAAGCGGTCATTTACATTAGGAATAGAGGCCATCAAGAATGTACATGCTTTTTCTTTTTTCATCAAGATTGAATTGGTGTGAAGTATACCATTTGTCTAATCTTTGCTTTGCAAACCTATATAGGATATGAGATTAAAAAAACGCACTGCATGGTGCTCGAGTATAGAAAAGCCTAAAATTCAGAATTTCAACAATCAAATAGCGAACTAAGTGAAGTGGGGAATGATCGAATGCCTATTTCCCGATAGATTTCAAAGTTCATCACGGATTAAATGTATAAATAAACATATATTCAACACTTAATACTAAATTTACATTATTACAGTTGAATATACAAACAACATATATGACTAAACATTTCTCAGGAAGAACGTTTCAAAGATGGGATCGAAAACAAAAAATACATAGAATGTCCACCAAATATAATGCTTATGATCTTTTCTATAAGAAAAGTTTTACATAAATACCTTATTTTCATTTTAAGTTTAATCAAAGTACACCCCTTATGGAGAGCATTTTAGTAAGACATTTTTTATGAGCGGCAGAATATCAAAATCATCTCTTAGGATATTTTTGAACATAACCCGAGTGAAGAGGATCCCAAATCCCAATGCACAGTGGTCGTCTGTCCAACACTGTCAATAAAAATGGGCCCAGGGAAATGGGTCGATAAAAATGGGCCTAGGGAAATGGATCAATAAAAATGGGCCCATTATCTCTTCAAGCAAGCCCATGGAAACAGAAACATGTCAAGGACATCTCTTAAATCTAAATTGAGGATTTTTCATAAAGTGCAAATATAATAAAACAAAAATAGCTACAGTTTACTAAAATTAGGATCAATAGCTACATATTAAAAATAGATTCAAAGTTCAACACGTATTAAATGTATAAATAAACATATATTGAACACTTAATACTAAATTTATATTATTACAGTTGAATATACAAACAAAATATATGACTAAACAATTCTCAGGAAGAAGGCTTCAAAGATGGGATCGAAAATAAAAAATACATAGAATGCCCACCAAGTGTAGTGCTCTTGTTCTTTTGCCTTCCATAAGAAAAGTTTGACATAAATCCCCTTTTTTCATTTTAAGAAGAATCAAAGTAAACCTCTTATGGGGAGCATTTTAGTAAGACATTTTTTATGAGGAGCGAAATATCAAGATCACCTCTTATGGAGGTATTTTTTAACATAACCGGATCGAAAAGGATCCCAATGCACAGTGGTCGTCTGTCCAACATTGTGTCAATTAAAATGGGCTCAGGGAAATGGATCAATAAAAATTGGACCATTCATCTCTTCAAGCAAGCCCACGGAGACAGAAACATGTCAATGACCTCTTAAACCTAAATTGAGGATAATTCATAACAGGGGAAATATTTGAAACATAATAAGATAAAAATAATTACTGTTTAATAATTTGTAGCTACAAATTATATAAGAGAGAGACGAGCGAGATCAAGAGAGGAAGGAGAAAGGCAAGCGATAGAGGGCAAAGATTGGAGAGAGGCGAATTGTATATGTAGATTTGTCAAATGGTATGCGTATATCTGTCAAATAATTGTATATGTATAACTAATATATGTATGCATTTGTACATCTAGCTAGCGAGATTGGGAGAGGAAGGAGGGAGGCAAATCAGATCGAGATATGGAGGAGAGATGGGAGTGAGATAAGAAAGAGAGTGGAGAGAGATGAATTATATATGTATATATGTCAAATGATTATATAATGTAGCAGGTATATAGACGCATTTGTATATTTGGCAAGAGATTGCAAAACGAGGAGAGAAGCGAGAGAGAGGAAGAGAAGAGAGAGAAAATAGTAATAAAACTCTAACTATAGCTATAAATTGTATTTTTTTTCCAAATTATAGTGGTATAATGTAAATACATACCATATGTTTGCTTAATTACATAATTTGCTCATCTAAATTAAGCTAAAAATAAGAGAAAATCAACTAAAATGTGTCTAATTGTAAAATTATTTATTAAAAGTGAACTCAACGCAAACTATTTACTCACTAAACCCACTCTCTTTTCTTATTTCGCACATGATATCAACATTACTACTTTGTTATACTCTATTTGTATAAAATACCATAGTGATATTATATAGATCTGAGCTTAATTCTTTGTGATACTTCAGTAGTATGTTGATACTCTCTTGGTATCATATGGGATTGGGATCTTCTTTTAAGAAATAAATAAGAAACAATTAATATTCCATTGGAATACATATCATAATGGTATCATATAGGATTAAGATACCATATCAGTATCATACAGAATTGAGCTCTTTTATAAAAAAAAATGAATAAAAAAAATTATAAAATCACAATCTTATTTATTAGACTCTAAACTTTGTGGTATCAAATTATTTATTCCTCATTGATACCATCAGAGTATATTATACTTTAATCGTATCAAACAATTTTACTGAAGTACTGCCTTTTCCTTCGTCACACCACGAGAGTATATACACACACGAAAATAGTTGAAAATATAAAGTCTAAAAATAAGAGGCTAATCACTTTATAATTTTTTTTAATCAAAAGTGATATTTTGCCAAATAATTACTTTACATCAAAACCATATATGAAAGTGAGTATTACTTCCAAATGCTTACATTTTCGTTGAAATGTACTTCATCTATCTTAAATTAATTAAATTTTTTAGACTTTTTTCAATATTTAAAATATTTGATTATTCAAATTCTAGGTGAATGTTTGAA
>JAOTQR010000092.1:17360463-17376287 GCA_025774065.1 Solanum ossicruentum | reverse complement strand
TTACTTCTTTGGTAGCTCAACACATGTACTCTTTACCTGCTTATGCATTCATAGCACAAGACTTTACTACTCAAGCTACATTATATGCCCACCACCAATATATTGCAGGATTCATCATGACAGGAGCTTTTGAAAGGAATCTCTCATGCTTCGCCCCTTTCTGAGTTGATCATTTGGACCTATGAACGGGGATATTTCCGAAACTCACACAGAAAAAAGGAAATGAGTTAGACAAAAAGAAAAGCAACTTGGACAAGAAGTGACTGGATTCTTAATAAATATTCCGACCGTGGGGAGTGCTTCCTCTTGTGAGATCCCGTGAAAAGGCTAAAAGGTCTGTATCGCCACGGAGCAACCGCATGAGCAGGCGAAGCATGTCGTTAAGCGGGGCGGCAGTTATGATTTACTCAACTATATCCGTACTATCCGAATTTCACCTTCGACCTTTAACTAGTTGCTCCTCCAACAAGGTTTACAGTTCTGATTTGGATTGCACTACGACACAATCAAACCCGAATGAACAAAATGTTAAAGTAGCTCGAGTGATCCTTGAACACCCGTCTTGGGGCCTTTCCCTTTCGCCCTTTGAATGGAAGCCCCAGTAAACGGCGGCAGTAACTCTAACGAGATCGATTCCGAGATAGAATCTCTTGAAAGAACGACCTGTGGAAGGGAAGAAGAAAGCAATTAATTAGACTTGATAGCCTTTAATTCAACTTTCAAGCTGCGCAGTATTCAAATTTTAGCAGGGTGAGAGAAGACCTGAAGAAGCAGAGAATTTCCACTTTGATTTGCTAACTGTTGCACCTTCTTCTCTTGTGCGGAAACAAGATCCACAACACATGAGACTCAAAATCTCCGAAAGAAAAGGGAGAAGAGGACAACCGGATTGGGACCGCCGAATTGGACCTTCGCGCAAATAGTCACTGATATACTTGGAGATGAGATGACCCTGGGTAATATTACTTCTGTATTGAAAAATATCACTGAGTTGGGACTCGCAAGTAAGGAGTTCCACCAAATCTTTAATTTATTAAATTTAGCAAGTGGGGGGTTACGAGGTTGATAGAATTCAAGGGAGTTGGCTCTCAGATCCATGGTCTAGTGATCCAGATGGGAAGTGGTATCCGAAGCCAGGTAGACCCATTCTGCATGGTGTGTTCATTCCAAAAGAACTATAGAGTTCAGGGTTGCACCTGACATCAACTCTTATAGGGATAGGGATGACCAATATATCAACGACTCAATTTTCCCTTCTTCCCAGATCTCATTACAACCTTCAGTGGTGACTTAGATACACCTAATATTTTCAAACTCTAGGTTCCTTCTCCTAACATTAGTGTAGGACTTCTGGTAACTCTAAGTAGTTCCCAATCTCTCTTGGATTATCTTTATCTTTAAATCAAATCATCCAATCATCGATCTACATCTCCTCTCATAGAATGCCTCATAAGGAGCCATCTCTATGCTCGAATGGAAGTTGTTTTAGGAAAACACAATCAGAGACAATTAGTCATCCCAATTACCTTTGAAGTCAATGACGTAGGCCCTCAACATATTCTCCAAAGTTTATATTGTTAACTCTGCCTGAACATCGGTCTAAAAGTGGAAAGCAGTACTAAGGTTCACCTTTGAACATAAGCTTTTCTGAAAAGACATCAAGAATTGGGTGGTGAATTGAGCCCTTCTATCTGATATGATGGACAAAGGAACCTCATTAATCTGACAACCTTTTTTATGTATAACCTGGCATAATCATAGCAGTGTCTATCATCTTTATCGCTAAAGTGCAGTTTTGTCACCCGATCAACTATCACCCAAATTGAATCATGTTGTCTGTAGGACCTCGGTAAGCCTGTTACAAAGTCCATGTTAACAACCTACCATTTCCACTCTATAATCTCAAAATTCTGAACTACCCCACATGGCCTTTGGTGCTCAACTTTAACTAGTTGGCAATTTGGGCACTTGGAAATACACTCAGCAATGTGTTTCTTCATTCCACTCCACCAGTAGACTTCTCTCAAGTCATGGAACATCTTGGTCGACCCTAGATGGATGGAATATTTAGAACTATAGGCTTTTAGAATGATCCTCCCTCAAACACCATCAACATCTGGAACACACAATCTGCCTTGATACCTCAATACTCCATCTCCCACTTTGGCAAAAGCCATCACCTTCTACTTATGTACATCTGGCTTCAACTATAATAAAATAGGATCTTAATCTTATTTCTCTTTCAACTCTACTACATGAGATGATGTAGACCTATTATGCATAAGAACTCCTCTTTCGCCCGATTCATCTAGTTGAACTCCCAATCGTGCCAGTCGATGAACCTCTTTGGCCAACTCCTTTTTCTCTTTCTCCACATGGGAAGTGCCCCCCATGAATAACCTGCAAAGAGCATCAACGACAACATCAGCTTTACCTGGATGGTAGAGGATTTTCATCTCGTAGTTTTTGAGCAACTCCATCCATCTCCCCTGCCTCAAGTTAAGCTCTTTCCAGGTGAATTACGGGTTCTTGTGGTCTGTGAATACATACACATATGCTCCATACAAGTAGTGGCACCAGATCTCGAGTGAAAACATCACTGCCGCCGATTCTAAGTCATGAGTTGGATAGTTCCATTCATGGTTCTTGAGTTGTTTGGAAGCATATACTATCACATTACCTCTCTGCATCAGAGCACATCCCAGTCCCACTCTAGAAGTATCAAAATAGATCACAAAATCATTCGACCCTTCAGGTAGAGTCAATACTGGTGTAGTCGTTAATCTGGTTTTCAATTCTTTAAAACTTTTCTCACACTTGTCGGACCACTGAAACTTAGCTTTATTTTGAGTCAGCTTAGCCAATAGCGAGGATGAAAAAGAGAATCCCTCAATAAATATATGGTAGTAACCAGCCAAACCCAGAAAACTCTTTATGTCAGTTGGAGAGATGGGTCTAGGCCAGTTCTTAGTTGCCTTAATCTTCTGCATATCTACACGAATACCATTACCCAAGGCAATGTGGCCCGAAAATGACACCAATTTAAGCCAGAATTTATATTTTGAAAATTTTCCATACAACCCCTTATATTTGAGGGTTTGAAGAACAATTTGGAGATTATTGGCATGCTCTTCCTCATCTTTAGAGTACACCAATATATCGTTGATGAATACAATCATGAACATATCAAGGTACTATCTGAATACTCCGTTCATCAAGTCTATGAAAGCAGCAAGAGCATTTGTCAATCTGAAGGACATAAGTAGAAATTCAAAGTGACCATATTGGGTTTTAAAAGTCATGTTCGGGATGTCACATTCTCTCACTTTCAACTGGTGCTATCCTGATCTGAGGTCTATCTTGGAGGAAATAGTAGCATCCAGAAGTTGGTCGAGCAAGTCGTTAATCCTCGGAAGGGGATATTTGTTCTTAATGGTCATCTTATTCAGCTAGCGATAATCTATACATATCTTGAGGGAACCACCTTTCTTTCAAAAAAAGGACTGGAGCGCCCCATAGAGGGATAGTCAGCCTAACAAATCCCTCATCCAAGAGATATTTCAACTGCTCTTTCAGTTCTTTCAACTCTACGGGAGCCATTCTATATGGTGGAATAGAGATAGGCTAGGTATTAGGGAGAATATCAATCCAAAATTCAATCTCCCTATCAGGAGGGACTCTAGGCAAATTATCAGAAAACTCATTGACAACTAGAACTGACTCAAAAGGTGGAGACTCTACATCATTAGCCTTAACTCGCATGAGGTGATAGATACATCTTTTAGAGATTAATTTTCTGGCCTTAAGCTAGGAAACAAACTTACCCCTAGGCACTGCAGAACTACCCATCTAATCTATAACAGGCTCAGTCGGGAATTCAAATTTGACCATCTGAGTTCTATAATTGACAAAGGAATAACAGGCGTGAAGCCAATCTATGCCAAAAATTACATCAAAGTCAATCATCTCTAACTCAATTAAGTCTGCCAAAGTATCTCTATGATAGATAGACACTACGCAGCCTCTATATATATCCTTTCAGCGAAAATGGACTAACTAATAGGAGTAAGAACTCAAAAGGCTCAAAAGGACATTCAGGAAGAATCTCAAACTTACTAGTCACATATGGAGTTACAAATGATAAAGTGGCACCTGGGTCAAGCAAAGCATACACATAATAGGAAAAGACTCGAAGCATACCGATGATAATATCTGGTGCAACTTCCTAATCATGTCAATATTCCATCGCATATAGACATTTTGTAACCCCCGCCCATATTAGTTGTGGAACCTCTCTGTGGTGATGCTAAAGACTGAGCTTTATTACCTCCATCACCCCTCTTTCTAATTGGGCACTCATTCTGGAAGTGACTAGTCCATCCGCACCTTTAGCAAGCATTTGTACCCTCATGGCACTCACCTAGATGAAGTTTGCCACACTTTACACATAATGGTTTCCCCCTCGAACCTTGAATCACACTAGCTTGGGATTGAGAACCCTGAGCTTTGTAATTCTAATAGTGTTGAGACTTCTGATCATACTTGTTACTCGGAGCTGGTGCACTTGTTGAAAATGGTGAATAGTTCAAAGACCTCTTCTTAGAAAAGGACATGTCCCCCTTACCCTGCTTATGCTGGCTAGGCTCATGCCTTGCTGACTTAGCCTTTTTGCTCAAGTGCTCCTCCTTATCCCTCTTCTTCTCCTCTTCAAGCCGCTGCGTGTAGACCATAAGTATAGAGATATCCATGTCCAGAATCAGAAATGTTGCCTTGCACTCCTTTTTCACAGATTTTCCCAAGTTGGATATGAACTTTCTCATTCTAGATCTTATGTTAGGGACTATCTTTAGAGCATACTTGGATAGTTTTATGAAGTTAAGGTTATATTCTTTAACAATCATCCCCTCCTGCTTCAAGTTGACAAACTCCTCAACCTTCGTATCCCTTAACTCTCATGGAAAGAAGTGGTCAAAAAGTGCACTCTCAAAGTCATCCCAAATGGCAGGCTCAGCATCCTCACCTCGGCTTTCTTCCTATTGATTGTACTAGACATTTGCCATATCCTTGAGTTGATCGGAAGAAAGTTCAACTCCCTCTGTCTCAATTGCATGCACAGCTTTCAATATTTTCCATATCTCATCAATGAAGTTCTGGGTGTCTTTCTTAACCTTTGATCTAGTAAACATTAGTGGGTTCATCTTCAGAAAATCTCTCAGCCTGGTGGCGTTGTTAGCTCTTGAGATCTAGAACTAGGAATGTATGAAATCCAGTTCCCACTCTGAGCAACTACCAGTTAGGTGTGCATAGTGATAGCTCAACTGAAATTAGCCAGGTGAGGTAGCAGGGGGGCTGAGGAGTCCCAGCGGCTCTAGTAGGTCGGACCTATGCCCCTGGTCTCCATCTAAGAAGGCTCCTCTGAAGTGGGAATCTCAGCATTGTTGGCTAAAGCGTTTCTCTGGGTCATGGCACATATTGGAGGCATGATATGCAAGCGCGTAACACACGAGTTAGAAAAGAGCTTTGTAAAGTTTTTAACTCTTTCGCATAAACTCAAAATGCAAGGAAGTGTAATAATTCTTAATGTCCTATAGCCTCCTGCTTATGACGTGTGGTGCACAATACACCCATAAACAAGACTCTACTAGACACGGCTTCATATACTCTCTAGGATACTTAAACTCTGTGCGATGATACCAAGTTTTTCATACCCCAGGAGGGTAACCTTGGTGTGGCCGGCACTCAGAGACTATTGCTAGTCCCTAGGCAAACCATTCGACCTCATCACATTCATTCAATCACATTATAAAATTGAAAAACATCAATAAATAAGAGAAATACTCAATGAAAAGCAATGACATAATCTAAGGCCAAAGGCCCAACAATCTATCCATCAACTAAGTAAGACTACTGTGAAAGAAACTAGCCAAATTAACATCCAATCACAACTCTATAATCTAGTCGATGAAGCCTCTAAAACATATGACTAAATGGTGTCAATGACAGACCCATGGATACCTCTAAGTAGAATAAAGAACATCTAAAACTCAAAATTAGGAAAAGAAACAAGATATTCTTTGAAAATAGGGGAGGGCTCACCAATTAGTTCAAAACAATTAGGTCCTAAATAGGGCACATGTTGATAACTTCTAGTACCAATCTTTGCATCATGAAAAGATTCAGACCCAAATGGATCTCATTATGTAGAATGTACGAATATGTAAAATGGCAAAAAGAAACACTATAGAGAAAAAAGTCCCTCGATGTGGTTACCCGAGCCTACAACCCCCGAATGAGGCTTGGTCAACTTACAACACTATAGAGAAAAAAATGACATATATATATATTCCTTTCATCATCATAAAGTCATTCAAATCATAAGCCATGCTTTAGACCTTCAACAACTCAAGAATCCATAACCGGACATTTTATCAAACACTTGGCAGATGTGTGATGCTAGCGTAAAACCGTGAAATTCAAGAGTGAAATCATGCAAGAAAATCCAATTTAAAACCACTCACCAATACTTGGTAATACCATGATGCAATATACATCAAAATCCTTCATCAAATTTCAAGATAGACCCAAGATTCATAGCTCAAAACATGCTAAAACAGTCACACTTTTATGAAACCCCAACATAATTCATAGTCCAATTCATAGTAAGTAAAACCCATAAGTAAATCAACTTAGAAACATGAAGTTTAGCTAAAAAGGAAGCTTTGGCACCATGGTTGAAAGGAATTAATGGTTGAAACCCACATACCTTGACTTTGGAGAATCCTTGATGAAGATTAAAAATGGAGACTTGAAGTTTGAGTAAAATCCTTAAGATCCGGATGAGTTTTGGGACTTGAAATTTGGTGTGAAATAGTTGTTTAAGTGTCTGAGAGAGTATTAGGGGAATGTCTTGTATGATATGAAGGTGAAATATGGCTAAGTATAGGTATTTTCACGCATAAGAAGACTTAGGACCAAGACCCAAAGGCCTTGGACCGATCAACAAAATTGGGCAAAAATAACACTGGTCCACGCCCCAGTCCCGTCGCGCTAGGGGCATGGATCAACACTGGATAAGGAAATTTTAGAAAATTCAAATTTTGATTCGTACGCTCTAAAATCAGGATAGACCCATTTCCTATTCAATTTTACCCCTTGATCAAGAATATGAAGTCGAATTTTCAATATCACACACGGATTTTGAGATATATGAAAATTATGATTCCAGGCACTTTCAAGACACATTTTGGGCACTTTTTGGGGTCATTTCATTATGACCCTCATACACTTCCCACATATAAGAGTGAGGCTTGAAACATAGGTACATGTGGGGATAGAGTTTTGGGGTCTCACAATTATTTTATTCGTGTTTGGTTGAAGGTATTAAGTAATCCTTGGATTATTGTTCCACCATTTATACCTTAATAATGGAATAAATTATTCCATATACATGATGAAATAACCTATTCAAAGATAATTTGTCTCGCAATAAGTTGTTCCCAACCAAATGACCCTTAAGACATTGTAGGTTTTCAAGTTAAAAATATATGTGTTTTACTTTTCAATGTTCTTTTATAGTAAGTTCGGCTACAATTGAATTGTTAAAACACCCATTAACTCATATTCATCATGATGATTTCCAAATAATTTTAGGGTTGAAGATAAAAAGTGTTTACTATCAGAACAATTTCTCTATGAGTATCAAGATCAATAAATACCATACTAATAAGGAAGTATATATAATTATCATTTTATATTATAAAGATTATCCATAAACAAAAAATGAAAATAAACTCTATATTACAAAGATAAGCTCTCATCATCATTTTGTTGAAAGAAAAGAAACTAAAAAAAAATGAGGGGAAAGGGGGTGGGGTGGAGTAAACTTGGGTGCATGTGATTTTCATGAATCAGTTCTTATTGATTGTGATGGCACTCGACTATCCAAAGTCAGCTACATCAAGATGTACTTCCAATTTTTTTAATTGTGTTAGCACTCAACTATATCAAGTCAGTCAAATTAAGACATATATCAACTCAATTTTTATAATACGAGATAAGCTAACACATACAAGCCAAACAATTGAAGTATTATCAACAAAGATAAGGTTAAAGAATAATGTGAAAACAAAACAATCTCCGAAGAACGGGACTATGTCCAAAGTTACTCAATTTAGCCAAACACATATGCCATGAATGTAGTTGTACAACCAACCAACAAATTCACAAACTAGATTACAGGTAGCAGCAAATGCATTTTCTATTGAAAAGCTAGAAATCAAAGTCATTTCTGAAAGTAGTTGTTGAGACAATTGCCAGTCTTTCTACACTTTGTTGTTGGTGCCTTCAACATATCCTTGTATGCCTTGTCTGATGCGATAAAATAATCTTCACATGAAGTGTTTGTCATTCCACAAGGTATATACAAGATAACTCTATGATAATCACATAATATATTTTTTATATAGTATATTTATCAAATAAATAATTGAAAATGAGAAAAGAATATAAAGATTATAGACGTACTTTGAGAATCACTATGCAGGACTATGGAAGCAAATACAAGCATCTCAACATCATTAATAACCGTTCTCATCACCAAATCGTTTTTGCATATGTACTCTACCAGAGTATTACATATCCCATACCTACATATTAAAAAAATGCAAATTAATTTCTTGTAAAAATATTTTAGGAAAGGGTGCACTTTTACTTTGCAACCCTTACCCCTTTACAAACAGATATATAAGGTAGAAGCTGGCCTTTCTTTCTCACTTGTAAAGAAATATAGTCCTATATTTTCTTTACCCATAATATGATTGTTGAATAGACTTGCGCATATATTTTCACGGGGAACTAATTGAAATTTAATAGTATCAGGAAAAAAACGTGAGAACTCATACACCTTACGTCTAACTTTGAAAAGAGAATGCACCTGAATACAACTGTTCAGCATCTTGGGTAGAATTTTTGGAGCACCAAAGATTTTGAAACTTCCCCTGAAATGCAAAGAGAAAGATCAAATAAAGAAAGATCATCAAATCTTTCAGAAAAATCTCTTGAAATGATCTTTATTTATTTGAGCTTCCTCTTTGCATTTCAGGGGAAGTTTCGAAATCTTTAGTGTGTCAAAAATTGTACCCAAGATGTTAAACAATTGTATTCAGGCACATTCTCCTTCCAAAGTTAGACATAAGGTGTATGAGTTCTTACGTCATTTGCCTGATACTATTAAATTTCAACTAGTTCCCCGTAAAAATATATGGGCAAGTCTATTCAACAATCATATTTTGGGTAAAAAAATATAGGACTATATTTCTCTACAAATGAGAAAGAAAGGCCAGCTTCTGCCTTATATATCTATCTGTAAAGGGGTGAGGGTTGCAAAGTAAAAGTGCACCCTTTCCTAAAATATTTTTACTATAAATTAATTTGCATTTTTTATATGTAGGCATGGGATATATAATACTCTGGTAGAGTACATACGCAAAAATGATTTGGTGATGAGAACGGTTATTATGATGTTGAGTTGCTTGTATTTACTTCCACATTCCTGCATAGTGATTCTCAAAGTACGTCTATAATCTTTATATTTTTTTCTAATTTTCAATTATTTATCTGATAAATATACTCTATAAAAAATATATTATGTGATTATCATAGAGCTATCTTGTACATTGTGGATCAACAAACACTTCCTATGAGGATTATTTATCGCATCAGACAAGACACAGAGGGATGTGTTGAAGACACCAGCAACAAAGTGTAGGAAGACTGGGTATTATTGTCTCAACAACTACTTTCAGAAATGGCTTTGATTTCTAGCTTTTCAACATAAACTGCATTTGCTGCTACCTACGATCTAGTTTGTGCATTTTTTGATTGGCTATGTATAATGGGACAACTACATTCATGGCATGTGTTTGGCTAAATTGATTAACTTTGCAACATAGTCATGTTCTTCGCAGATTATTTTGTTTTCACATTATTCTTTGACTTTATCTTTGTTGATAATAATTCAATTTTTTGACTTTTATGTTTTCGCTTATCTCGTATTATAAAAATTGAGTTGATATATGTCTTAATTTGACTAACTTGAGATAGTTTAGTGCTATCACAGTTAAAAAAAAAATTGGACATACATCTTGATTTAACTGACTTTGTATAGTCGAGTACCATCACAATCAATAAAAATTGAGTCATGATAATCACATGCACCATATTTACTCCACCTTCCCCTTTCCCCTCCTTGTTTTTTAGTTTCTTTTCTTTCAATAATATGATTATGAGAACTATCTTAGTAATATGAAGTCTATTTTCGCTTTTTGTTCATTGATAATCTTTATAATTAAAAATAGTATTATATATGCTTCCTTCTTAGTATAGTATTTATTGATTTAGACACTCATAGACTCAAGAAATTGTTTGGATAGTAAACACTTTTCATCTTCAACCCTAAAGTATGTGTTTAAAAAACATCATGATGAATATGAGTTAATGGGTATGTTTACCATTTAAATGTAGCCGAACTTACTATAGAAGAACATTGAAAAGTAAAACCACGTACATCTACCAATCTATTATCTAAAAAAATTATTTTATCATAATATTTTTTATTATACCTTATCTAGACAAAAACATACTCAGTACTCCTCCTTTAGTATCACTTCAAGAAGGTAAAGGATTGTAAGCCAGCAGTATAACTCATTTTTCATCCTATCACTATAAATAAATAACAAGCAATTCAATTTTTTTCTTTTGATTAATCAGAAGAAAGTTCACTTGTATACTTATTTTGACAATTCTTTAATTTTAATGAGTATTTTATACTTTCAGCATTATTATAGTTTTTCTTTTTAAAACTTTCTATTACTCTATATAACATATCAACATTAGTCAAACAATAAATAAAAATTGGAGGAGTAAATACTAAAGAACTGTATAATATACTTTTTTATACCAATTTATATGGTACCTTTAAAATTTTGACAATTAAATGTTCCTTAATAACTTTTGTTTTTTAGTTTAGATATTATGAATTATTATTTAATATCATTTATAATTTTTTTATTTAATTCAAAATATTTAAATTTTACTTTTAAAAACATTAAATTTCATGTCAAATTCAATCAAAATTCAAATTATGTCATACATAGTAAGAGCTTATAAAACAAAAAGTTATGATTTACCTTGTGAGGTGATTGTCCTTTTTGCCTTGAAGAGTGAGAGGCCATTTGCACTCCACAGTGGTACATCAGTAAAAGAAAAATCCAAACAAGTCATAAACATCGCACAATTTTTGAATATTAAATTTAATTTCAGACTAAAACAATTATAGTTGTAAATTTTGCACATTTTGTGTTTTTGTAGAGAGTATACTGGACTACTAGGTGGAGATTCTTTCTTGTTCAACTCATACGTTTTTTCATAATTGTTGTAGTGATTTGCATAATTTCTCTTGTACATTTTTGTTACTATTAATAAACTTGGGGCAGCCCCCCACCAACCCAACACACACACACCAAAAAAAAAAAAGAATAACTTACTATTTTGCCATTTATAGAGCTAAATGTGAGAAATTATTTTATATATTTAGTATAAAATTGATTTCTATTGTTCAGCAATTGATATCATAAAATTCATTATAAGGAAAAAGTTTAAGAGTTTACTTGATAAAATAAGTGAAAAATGAAACATAAACAAGTTATATTTGATAAATAATAAAAGAATGTTTTATCGAAAACAAGGATGATGGGTGGGATTGGAAGGATGCACCCAAAGAAAAAGCATAAGTTTTATCTAGCAAAATGGATCTACCTATCCTCATATTTGATTTTTTTTTTGAGATGATAATTTAAATATGGCATATGGTTATTGAGGACTCATTCAGTCATTTGGTTACAAGAATTTCAAATTATTTCTGAAAATTTATTTTATAAAACAGTTCCCTTTAAATTATATTTGATGTTTTTTTAAAAAAAAAATACATTCAAATTCTAAATATTTATTGTAAAATGTATACTCAAACACAATTTTAATTTCAACTCCACTTTTGAAAATTCAAAATAAGTGAAAAATAAAATATTTTCATAATCAAACTAATAACAAATGATACTTTCTTGATAGTCTTGTATCTGATTAGAGTTGTCACACTAGTTAAAAAAATAATTTTAATAAATCAAAATAAATTGATCATGACTATAAATTCTTTTTTTGAAAAGAAGAAGTGTAAGAGAACATATATGTTAATTAATTTTTTAATTGGAATTTCACATAAAATAGAGATAAATACATATAAAATTAACAATAAAAAAATAAATATCACACCTTAAAAGTTGAAACACTTATATTAAAGCATCCAAATCAAAGTTTATCATAATGAATAGTTTCTCTTGAAGTATACATATACATGTAGAATTTCACTTAAAATCAAAATAAAGAGCGCATATGAAATGAACAACGAAAGATAGATATCATACCTTAGAAGTTGAACACTGATCTCAAAATGTGTTAATCAGAGTGAATTGATTTCTCTTTGAGGTATATATATATAGGTGAAAGTATGAATATCAACACAAAATGATAAAAAAGGAAAAATAATAAATGTAGAATAAGATGTTATAATCCAAAAAGCATGATCAAATTATATAAAAAGTGACTAATTAATAGTAATATATTGACTAGTGATGTACAAGTCAAACCATCAAGTTTAGTTGAATGGAGAACTAAGTCAAACTTGTGATTTATTTGGTTGGTTTAACATTCAGAATACGGCCTGACAATTCTTTATTTGATTTGATATTTTAAAAAAATTAAATCTAAAGCAAATAGACATAATTTATACTACTTTGGTTTTTTTTTACATGAAAGGCTATTAATTATGATCTTTCTTGTAAATGTATTTCAAATTTGTTTATAATGTTCAATATTTAAATGTATTATTTTTATTGATATCATTAAAAAAGAAATTAATTAATCAAAAATTAATTTGTGTCCAAACTAGGAATAGTGATTATCGAATAAGTGATGGTATTTTACACAATATTTTACTCATTTTGTTCTTAACCCTCAATACTATAATTGTTATTCATCAAATATAAAAGTTGCATCAATTATGAGAATGTCCAAGTGCCTAATTCTACTTAAAATCGATTGCACAATTTTACCAAAATTCAAAGTGATGATATTTTAAAATAAACTTAAATATCATTAATTATTTGATAATGTTTAACTAACTAAATTTGCAAGATGAAGTTGTTAATTAAAATAACTTTATTATATAATTGAATTGATGATGTGTTGATATTAAATATGTGATACATTATCAAAGAATAATGTAATAGATAATCTTATGTTTCAAGATATTAATATATCATAATTTTTCATATGAATAAATGAAGGCTATCTCTCGCTCCCACCCCACTCCCACCTCGGATTGGCCCAAATTCCTTTCTTGATGCATATTAAAATATTTAAAGAACATGTATAAATTTTATTAAAATTTACTAACCTGTCAAATAAAAGTTTTAAATGTAAAATACTAAATATATGATTGTTGATATATTTGAATTAACTATAAAAATTATATTTCATTAAAATGTGTTGACTTGTCAAATAAAGATTTAAAAAGTAAAATATTAAATGCATGATAATTGATCTTGTTGATTTGACTATATAGAAATTATATCTCACAATAATCCTTAATCTTTTATTCAACTAACAAAAAATGTCTTTTTTTTAAAATGATCCTGACGGTCATGTTCAGAAACTTTTGAAAAATTATCATTGTATCACTTTCTATAGCAGCCCAGAGTCTTATTAAATTTATTTGTGTGACGTGGTCTAGTATTTTTGTAATGATCCAACCTAGGAGCGTAGTCATAACACGCCAAATGACATATCCGAAGGCACCTCACCGAAGCCATCTCAAAAATCTTAAGCATTCGTAGGTATGTAATGATAATAAATTGCAAAAAATAAAAGGGAAAGGGGCTAAGGGCCAATTTCACAATGAAGCAACGTTAAAAAGCTATGGAAATACTACAATCATTTGTTTGTCCATATGTATATCAACTACATCATAAGCCGATAGGACTGGTATCGGTCGATCTCCATCAAATAGAAAGAAGTCTAAAACAGTGCAACGTAGAACGTAAAAACTTCATAATGGCTACAAATACATTGTCTTAAATAAAGCAAAGATACAAAATAGAAGGAAAAGTTGGAGAAGTCCCAAACTAGTGGCTCACCACAAGTAAACAAGCTAGTATTGGACGTCGAGTACTAGCCACGAGCAGGTGAAGGAGTGTCTGTCCCTACATGGTAAAATCATGCAAGCAAAATATGTGTTAGTACGTTTGAATGTACTATATATGTGAGATGCTATGCATGGATGAAGTTGTAATGTCAACATTATTAAGCATGACATATAAGGATACATATGATAAAAGATACATAAAGTAAGTTTAAGCCTGCACAAAGAATATGACTCAAGATCAATATGAGACAATGCATAAAAAAAACACATATAATGAAAACATAATATGAAATCATAAGCTTGTGAGAATAGACCTTAACCGACAGTAAGACCATGCAAGCTAATACATGGAATCCAGTGAACTCTTTTTATTCGAAAATGGTCAATGCACTCCTTCCATTGGCAAAAGGGGAATATACATGCCAAGGTAGATATCTAAACTTAGTAACTTTGCAATTGCATCTTTCATAATATTTGGCCTACGTGGATCCACTAGCCTAGCCTACAAAGGCTCCTATGGTGATACATAGATAGGAACATTGCGATTTAGCTTCACAAGATCATGCCTCAGCAAACGGAATGAGTCCCAATCTCTAGTGCTCGCGGTGCTAAGTCATCCCACTGAATCTTTAAAACATACTTTTAGAATCATAAGTAGCAATCAACAAGAGTAGCTCGAAACTTAAGAATCTTTCTTAAACATCTTTTAGGATAATTAACATCGTGCTTATATGTTAGACCCCACAATTATTTAATTAAGGATAACTATACAATTGAGAAATTTTGTTATGGACGCCGGGAAATTTTAACTTAAGTATATTTCCGGTATTTGGTTAGAGCATTAGGTGAATATGGTGGGTATAATCAATTTGGAGTCGGAAGTCCTCAATTGGATCAAAATAGAAAAGTTTGGGACCTAATTGATCAATAGACAAACTAAAAGCCCTTATGATGCAATTTTGAAGAATGGGATTTCTATAAATACCCCCTTTAGTTCAATTGAAGACCATTTTTTCTTTGGTCTTGTGTTAGAGAGGTTGAGGAGAAAGAAGAGAGATTGGAGAAGAAGAGGAAGGAAGAGCAATACTCCAAGTAAGTTTTCCTACTTTTTGAGATATAAATTCTTAAGTGTTGTGGTGATTAAGTTAATTTTTGAATGTTAGTTGAAAAATTTAGAAATTGGGGGATTGGTAATTGTGGGGTGGTATAGTTGGTGTACAATTATATATACTTGTATGTTTTGTGCAAAAAGAACATTTCATTCTCATAATTAGCCAATTCAAGTGGAGAAAAATCAACAAAAAAAAATATGGTGAACAGTAGCAACCCTCTCGGGTTGCTACAGTAATTTTGGGAAAAATTGTGTTTTTTTCGGCTTCTTGAAAAATTATCGTTTCTAGGGTGGTATGTTGAGGTTCCTAAGTATCGTGGTATCTTTGGTTTGGTGGAAAAACGCTTAGAAATTCGTAACGGAGGCTTGATGTTTTGAGGGGCTAAAACTAGTATGTTCCATTCTAAGTTCTTTTGGGATTAGTAGGAGTCTTGGGAGTGTCGGGGAGGTTGTAAGTAG
>JAOTQR010000092.1:17339554-17349673 GCA_025774065.1 Solanum ossicruentum | reverse complement strand
GGTGTGGGATTGTGTGTGTGTGAGTGTGGGTTTCATTTAGGTGGCGGGGGCGCAGGGGAGAGATTGTCGGAGAGAGATTTTTATATATATATATATATATATATATATATATATATATATATATATATAATTGAAATAAATATTTCTTGTTGTAAAAATTTATAACTAGTGGTACTTAGGTAATTTCCAATTTAATTTCCAATTTAATTTGACCATTGTGCACCGAAAACTTACATTCTTTTTTAAATGCAGGAGTAATTCATAAATGACACTCCCTCTTTAAAAATAACATCATAGTGTTCATATGTAGCTAATTATTCTTTTGTGTTATTTATAATAACAAGAGCTTTCTGAAAAAACGTAAATTATCTTCATATAAATTAATTATCACATATTTGAATCAAATTAAAGTAGTGCTGCAATTGTTATTAATGATTTTATTGTCTTTTAACAGTTTTTAATCAATGTAACTATTTCTCCAAAAAATCAGTGGTCCATTGAATTGAGCTTACAATAATCGAAATGCTTTCTGGCATTTTAAGATATATGTCCAGATTAAAAGTTAGGAAGCAATTATTGAAAATGGGTTGTAAAAGTCAAAAAAATGTGTTAGATAATCACTTTTTTAGTCGGAATAAAGATTTGAAATTGTCAAACTCAAATTATTTGCACTAAAATTTCTCCAAGGTAGGAGACAAAAAATTAACATGTGACATGACACGCAAACTCCCAACAATAATTTTTGGTCTTCAATTCAAAAAGCAAAATTGATAACATAATTATTACCTAAAATCTACTTTGGAAAAGTGGTGTAATTGCAAGCTAGCTAGTAACAACTAAGTGTCTGCTCATAAGCAGTAATCATTTTTTAAGAAAAAAATCTGACTTCGAAGTTAATTACAGTACAAGTTTTGTGCTTCACCAACTATGTACATAGTAGGTGTTTAGTTAACAAGGATTGTACTAATGTACTTAAAACACTAATTAATCACTTTCATGATATATTCATATTAAGTCTATCGAAAAGAACCTCGCATCATAGGAAAGGTTTGTGTACACTCATCCTCCTCAAATTCTACTTTTAGAATTACATCAAATACATTATTTGTAGTTCAATTCATATTCAAAGTGATTTCACTGAATTATGACTCAAATCCATCTAATGCTTATGGTATAGTACATATTATATGAATAATATAAATAAATTTTGAATACCTTGTTATAATTAGCTATTTTCTTGCTTGGTTTCTCATCCAATATTTGGTACCTGATTTGGAGCTTAACTAATCCGAACTCAAGCCAAAATTTATCCACTCTTAGAAGGGGTAAAATGCTAATAATTTCAAAAAATAATTTCGTTTACAACTCTTGAACTCAAAGTTCGAAACTTCTAATTCTTTAAGAATTGAGTATTATTTACTATCCAGCACAACTTACGTTTAGTGGTTTAGTGCTACTAATTTGCATATAATTAATTGTCGACGTACAACTTACAACAGATTTTAGAGTTTGACCTTTGGATTAATTGTAGAGATATGTCAGTTGATCAACCTAACATAACTTTAAAACTAGCTAATAATTAAGTGAAGGATTATTGTCAGATCTATGTAATCAATTTATTAACTAATACTCCCTCCGGCCATCTTTAATTGTCCATTATATTATTTTGGGATGTCCAATGATACTTGTCCAGTTTATAAAACCAATAGATAATTTTACACTTAGTTCCTAACTTAGCCTTATCGTTAATTATATTCATTTCCATATTACGTTTTTCAAGACATTGTATTTATTCTATTCAAAGGATGATTTGGTAAACTACCCCTGTCATTTACTACTTCTTAATCCATGTGTCATGCAGTGGCGGAGCCAGAATTTTTATTGAGGGGATTCAAAATTTTAAGAAGTAGACACACAAACTAAATGAAAGGAGTCCGACATCTATTATATATACATAAAAATTATATATATATATATATCGAGAGAGAGAGAGAGAGAGAGAGAGAGTACTACCTTTGTCCCATTTTATGTGCCACCCTTTCTTTTTTGGTCAGTCCCAAAAAAATGTCACCTTATTATAATTAGAAACAATTTACCTTTAAAATTTTATTTTTACCCTTAATGAAATGATTGCACACAAATATTTAAGAATGATTTTAGACCACCATTTTTAAAATTCTTTCTTTTTTCTTAAATACCGTGTCAATTCAAAGACTTTCACTTAAAATGAGAAGGAGGGAGTATAATTTTTTGCCGAAGGGGGTTCAGATGAATCCCCTCATCCTAATATGGCTCCGCTACTTGTGTCACGTTAATAAGGGACAAATATAGATGGACGGAAGAAGTATAACCAGCTCTAACATGAATATATCGTTGAGAACTAGAATTTAGGGGAGGTTATATTTCTTGTACTGAAATTAGAGCAAGTGGAAGAGGGATGAAGCATTGTTTTCAAAGTAGCATATAAATCAGGCTTTTAAAAGGTCCCCAAAATCAAACCAACTTTATTCATGTAAATAAAAAGGTTCCTCGAGCTACTAAAAAGGCTTTCTCCCTCCCTCTCCCATCAGTTGAGCAAATGTTAGTACTGGTAATGAAAGTGAAAGGTAAGAAGAGTAAGAGAAGTCTGAATTAGTCTATTTCCCTGTTTGAAGGGGGTAGGGTAGGTAAGTAGGGGAGGGGTAGTGCAGAAAGAGGTGAAAACAAGGCGTCAAAGAAAATGTGACTATACGTGTGATTGCGTCGATCGAGAATCAATGGAATGATAGTGTAATGATGCTTAAATTATTTCACATTCTTCCTATTCATCTTTCTTATGCAATCTCTCTGTACGGTCTCTCCTAGCTACCTCCTCTTTATTTCTATTTATTACTTTCTCCGTTGACTTTTAGATGTTATTATTTCATTTATTGAAATTAAATTATATGAATTTTGATTAATATTTTAAGATATATTGTTTCATCATATTAATGTGAGAAAGATTGCAACTTGTATAATATTTTTCGTATAATTTTCAACCATTTAAATTTTAGATTTCAAATATTAACTTTAGCTTTAAAGTTTAGTCAAGTAGACCTCGAAAAGCAAAACAGTCACAAACAGAGGAAGTAGTATTATTTCGTTTGTCTCAATTTTTGTAATATAGATTGTATTTCAAGAGTCAAATATCTTAGTTTACTCATGAAATTTAAAAACTTTTTGAGATGAAATAACTCATAAATCAATATATAACAAAATTACAGTCAAAGAAAAATTTATTTAGAATCTCAAAATTCAAAAAATGTACGTAAATTAGGATGAAAGGAGTATTATATTACTCTTTACATGCTAAATCATGTGACATCGTTTGACTTAACATAAAATTTAAGAAATAAAGTAAAAGTTTTGAAGTTTGTAGTTTCAATTACTTCTTGACCATCTATGTGTCCAGAAATCATTTAATAAAAAGAGACTTTTAAAGTTAAGTGTCATTCTTTTCTTTGAACGAATTAAAAAGAAAACTATGTTATGTATAAATCAAAATGGGAGTAGTGTTTTTCTCGTCTTTAGGCTTCTATTGACTCTCGCTTACATTAGTAGTATGTAAAAACAGCTTAGGAATTATACGTCATGTTAGATGTTTTACTATTTTCATTTTGTCCTGTTTACTAATTGGACAAACTAGAGTACCATTCAGTCTGTGAAAAAATTTACCTCTCTATTTTATAAAAAATGGTAGTCTTTTTTTGACATATATTATCAAGATTTATGGAAGTCCTTTGTATAATTTTTCACCAAACAACCTCACTGAGTAAGCTTAATCAATTTGACAAGCTCCACAAAAAACAAATGTATCTTTACGACAAACATCCGAAAAAAAAATGAATTTATACTATGGACATTCTATATCTATTAATAGCAAATTCTTTACAACAGGTTGTCAAATGTTTTTCAAGTATTTATTTGGCCTAAACAATGCAAGT
The DNA here is from genome assembly GCA_025774065.1 of Solanum ossicruentum. Classification (NCBI taxonomy): domain Eukaryota; kingdom Viridiplantae; phylum Streptophyta; class Magnoliopsida; order Solanales; family Solanaceae; genus Solanum; species Solanum ossicruentum. Next base: position 17,345,711 of record JAOTQR010000092.1, on the reverse strand, counting down.
GACCCAAAAGGTAGAACAAGAGAACCTACCACCAGCCAAATTTAATGCAAATGCATGCAGCTTTTCCATGGACTCTATTTGAATTGTGGAAGTTAATTACTCTCTTCAGCTAGCTAGTTTGACCGTTCAAAAAATTTAAAGAAAGAAAATGATATCAAGACTTGTTGATTTTAAATATGTTAATGAGTCTCATAATTTTTTCTCAGGGTCGCTTCTGGGTTTGGGGTTTTGGGTCTATGTCTGAATGGGGAGTACTTGACTTTCAAGGCACGGTTTGAGGGTCGGTCCCGAGTTGGGATCGAGAGTTAGTTCCAAGTTCGGCTCTGATCTTGGTCAGGAGTCGAATCCTGGATTAGGGTGTAGAGTGGGGCAAGGTTGGTCCTGGAAAGGGTAAGGCCGTAGTGGTACTGGTTGAGAGTCCAGATTGGGACCAATTTTGTGGTTTGGAGTCGATTCCTTAACTAAAGAGTCTCTGATCAAGGTCCAATTGAAATTTTGAATTGTATATGGGTCAAGTCCTGATTAGGGTTGAATTTCGAGTTTGAATTTCAAATCAAGGTTGGGTTGAAAGAGTTGGGTTAGGTTCAAGGGTTCGAGCCTCAAATGATGATATAGGAGGCATTGGAATAAGTATAGGGGTGGGGAGCTGTAAATGTGAGGAGAAAGTGGTGGATTAGGGCGGGAGAGGGCGTGGGTCTTAGTGGAAGATTGGAGTGGGAGGGGGTTGACGGGGGTGGGGGTGGGGAGGTCGCGCTTAACGGTTGATTGCGTGTAGGTTTTGATGGTGGTGGATAGTATTGTGATCTTTAAAGTGTTTTTCCTATTGTATGTAGGTAGGAAAGCTATTTTTATTAAATTGAAAAGAAATTATTTAAAAAATATTTCTTAAAATATTTAGACTAATCAAACATAAAGAATTTGAAGATTGTTTCATCAAACATACCCTCACTCTTGTGACCGTTTCTTTTTAGATCAAGTCTTTAGTTTCATTTCGCGATCTATAAATCTAAAAATCAATTTAATCATTTAATGAAAAATTGGATACTAATTTCAATCCATAATTTCCCCCTTTTAATTTAGGTTTAAAGTAATTTTGTCCAAAAGCAAACTACAATTTTATTCTTTACCATAGCTACTGTCAGTGTCTTTTTTTCTTTAATCTTTTGGGTGGGGGGCCTCTGATATTGGAACTAGTAAAACAATTTTGAATGAATTAAGTACCTTATAGACTATAGTAGCAAAGATAGTGATAAAGGAAAAGTTATTCACATAATGAGCATAAAAAGGGAATATGGTAACATCCTTTTCTTCTTTTCATCTTGTCCTTTTCTTTTTGTTATCTTTCATTTCTTAAATCTACATATTTTTTAGCTCCTTTACCAGTAATTCTTCTCATCTTTCCTTTCTTTTTCTTACTTTTTTTTCTTTATTGTGATAGTGTAAAGCATGTGACAAAACTTTGGAATAAATAGTGATCCAAAACTTTACCCATATACTACTAATATTTACACTAATTTAATAGTTACATGACATGAGACGTTACATAAAATGGTAAAAGGTTTATCTTCACCTGTCATTTACTAATACCTATCGAATACATAGACATGGGAAAAGTGCATACCAACATTGGATTTTGACATCATTATTTAATTTGTATTTACTTTTTTTTGTGTGTGTATTTTCACTTCATACACAATGTCTAAAATTTTATATGGCCAAAATTTAGGCACATAAAGACTTGAGTTTAGCCCTTGTTTTGCCAGAACATTAATTATATATGCATGAAGTTTAGTCATTTTTTACTTGAACTTCGATCATTTATACCTAAAGTTCAATTATTATGCACATACGTGTTAGTTAAAATAATGCATAACGTTTAATTATTTTAGCCTAACCTCGGTCATCTCTATTTGAAATTTATGCACATATGAGTGTAGTAAAAAAATGCATGAACTTGACTGTTATATAACTTCATAAATATTTATTTTGTCAAGCCTATAATTAATTTGAAATATTGCAGAAAAAATTAATTAAAAGATGAGTTCCACTGAATGTAAGAACTTTAGCTTGTACCTTTTACATATGTTAAGAAATTTGGTTAACTATTTTGATTATTTATACTAAGAATAGTATATGAAGAAAGTATTAATTTTTAACTTAGTAAAATGAACAAATAAAATTGAAATAGCTATTTTCGATACAGAAAAGAAGGGAGAGAGTATATACTAAGCCATTTCTTTTCTTTAAGATAATAATAAAGTGCTAAGTCATACAATTACCAAGGATAAAAAGATGACTTGCTAGATACTAGTTACAAAAAGAGAGGGGAAAAAAGGCCTCTTTTCTCTTTCTCCCTCCAATGACTACCCTAATAATACACAAAATCAATTAGATTTAATATTCTTCTCTCTCTAGAAAGGAATAAAATAAGATATTGTTTGATGTAGAGGAGTCACATATTTTAATTTCCCCCTCTTCTTCCTGTCTTTTTTGTCTCCTTGTCTTTCTTTAGCTCTCTTTTGCTTTTCTCACTTCTTGTGGGTACCTGATTCTCTCCCCTTTTTTTCTTTAAACCAAAGCTCACTTAGCTTTTTCCTTGTCAGAAATTATAATGATTTCAAAATGAGTGCAACTAATAACTTATCTGCATGCAACTTAAAATTTTACTCTCAAGGCCTTCCCAAAGTGAACTCCAAATTAGGCTTCTTTGGACTTGTCTCTGTTATGCTTGAAGAGCTCACTTCTCCTGATGTTCTATCATAGCTTAAACATTTTGCTTCCATGTCTTTTTGTTGATTTTTCTCTATTTTCTGCCAAAGTAAATCAGAGATGAAAATGACGAAAATAATGTAACCTATGCATATAGTCAGTAGGTTCAGAATGAATTGAATTTCGTCTAAGTATACATACATAACGATCTTTTTTTTGTGTATATATTCTTACTTAGTCTAAGCAATTAGGGAAATAATAAAAGGACATCTTTTTAGGAAAGAGTTGCTCACTTTAGTTTTCAAATGTCTTTTGAAAATGAGCTTTCTTCTTGTCTTTTGTAAAAGCTTGAAATCCTTTTAATGTCATTCTGCTTTTATCTACGTTATAATCATGAGTACAAATAGCTATACGGATTTAACTTGTATAATATACACTCACTATTAATAGTATCACATTTAACATGCTAAATAACTAGCTTGTTTCACTATTAAGAGTACTTTTTACATAGTTTTCAGATATATAATTTTTATTTCACGATATGTTAATTCACGATCAAAATTTAAAAATCTGAATTTCAAAATTGAGACCTACGTACCTCAAGAGATGGGATGTTCTCAGTGTAGCCACCATGTTTGTCATGCAGCTGCCAACTTTCCCTGCTACAAAAACAACCATAGCAATTGAATAGAATATTTTGAGTCAGTGGAAGCCATGCATGCAGAAGAAAGAAAAAGCAGTCTTAAGGAAAATGAAAGCCATCTTTTTACAGTCTTATTTAAAGCTTCCTATCTTTCTCTTTTCTATCTTTCTTCACTTAAATTATGATATATGACCCCTTTTTTGCTAAAGTTTCCACCACACATGTGATGTGAAAGGCACATCAACTACTAAAATCAAAACCAACCTTCAAGGAACTTTCAAAAAATATTCATAGACCTTTGGCACCAAATTAATTTAAATTTAAATTATTTTTAGCTGGATTATTTTTTTAAACTTTGGCACTAATTTTTAAGAGTAGTAGGTCCTCTTTGAAATAGTTATGTGAGCCCACAAAATCCAAAAGAAAGAGATATGCTCATTAATTCCTAGACTAATTTTGTCATTTGTGGTAAACAAATATAATCCTATTCTAAAATTTTCCAAATCTTTGAATTATTCTCAAAATCTTATTTAATTTAGTCATCATTTTCATTCATATTTGCCGACAAATGGAACACAGCAATACTATAATTTCTTTCTTCTTGTCCGGAAACTACCATTCCCAGATCCAATTCGTGTGACTATATGGAATATGTTATCGTTGTTATTCTTTTTCTCTTTTTCTGGTCATCTTTTATACTACATACATAAGCTACTACTTTTTAAGATGCTCTGTCTTAGACTTTAAAGGAGAATCACTTGTCATTCCTGGCTATGATATTCAGCTTATAAAGTTTTAAATTCTTTTAAGATTTTCAATTGTGTGTAGTCTACAACTTTCATTTTTGTTTCCCCTTTCTTGTTTCTTTTATATTTTTACTTCCTTTTATGTCCAGCCAAGTAATAATAATATTAATATTTAACAAATTAATCTTATGGCCTAGCTAGTGGACACTTCTTTTGTCTACAAGTTAAGAGGTCTCACGTCATACGTGGGGTTCTCAATTTCTCTTTCATTTTTAGGCTTTTCTTATCATCATTAGGATCAAAATCATAAAACTATATCTATCAATATATAAACATGTCAACCTAGGACGAAACTAGAAATTCATCTCAGGGTTAGTTGAAATATATCCATATCAAAAGTAATTTTTAACTTTTATACCTAATATAATTTTTCGATGAAAAAATTCTTACCTTGAAGAGTTGCTCCAAAGACCATGATAATCAATCTCTTGGAGATGCATACTATTTCTGCCTTTTTGGTCAGATAAACCAGATTTTCTTGAATTTTCCATGTCAGGCATTAAATCCTCTGAAGTTTCCCCAGAAGACCCATTATCGAATACCTCTGATTGGCCTAATTAACAAATTTACACACCAAAAAAATATCACTACAACTTCTATCTATTTAGTTTCAGGGAAAATAAAATTTAAAAGTAGTACAAATTAATGATATTATAAGGTGATGGATATATGTAAAACCTGAAGAAGCTGGAACTGCTGCTCTATCAGTAGTCTTAACCGTTCGATACATCTGCAGATATACAAAATCATATACATTATGTGTAAAAAGCAAATATTTTGAAACTAAGACAAGTTGTTTGCTATAATGATAATGGATTTCGATTAGACCAGGGTCAAGTTAGACCAATATGTATATATCGTATTTGAATACGTATATATATACTCAATCTCAGCTAGAGAAAAATACATAGTGGTAGTAGTACTGTGTATTATAGTACTATATACATATATAAAAAAAGCAAAATTTAAAGAGAGTGGCATAGGCCTTTCCTGGTACTGTAGACAAGGTAGCTTGATAGATACAATTCTTCAGTAAAGTACGTCCAAATAAATCATGATGACTACCTTTTTGCTTGTGTCCCAAGTATGTTAATATGCATGTCCATGCACCACATTTTCATACATAAACACATGTACATTCACAAATTAACTTGAACACACATTTTCTTTTTCATTTTATTAACCATCCAGTAGTTGAAGGTTAAGAGACTAAATAATATAATCTACATTCATGATTAATATGTTCGCTGAGAAAGATAAAATCTTTCAATTGAAGAATTTTTATGTGAGACATCTGATTAAGGATGAAGAAATTTTATCAATTCAATCATATTGTGCCATTGTTTTACACATAGATAGAAATATGGATAAACACACAAAAATAGTTTAGAGTGTAAAAATCCATGAAGATATGAGATAACATGATTGAGTTTGTACTTTGTTATTTTTCCGATAAAAATAACATAATTTATTGACAAAATACATAGAGACCCCTTAATCTTAACACATTTTCTTTCTTTTCCTCTAAACTGTCACTAGTTTTAATTATCCCTTGAAATTTGGTTCACTACCATCTTATCCGGAGAGAGTGAGATACTGTCGCCTATCATGTTGAGATAGACGTCTATAAAACAAATAGTCGAGACTTGATTTTTCAATTTTATTCACCTCCTCATGCCTAAAAGAGAGGAATAGTCACTTTCTTTGCCGCATCAACATCTAAAGAACAAAACAATCGAAATGTTTGAAGAAAACACGTCAAAGTTTTAAAATGATGTTTAAATATTCTATCGCCTAATTTATTAGCTATAATGATCTCATTAATAGCAGGACTAATAATTAAGAGTGTCTAAACTTGTCTGGCTAAGCTGCAACCCCCCCCCCCCCCCCCCCCCCCCCCCCCTTTCCTTCTTTTTTTTTTTTTTTTTTTTTCGTGATTTTTTTTTTTTTTTTATTTTTGTTAAAAAAAAAACTTCCCCCTTTTTTTTTGCGCTCTCCT
>JAOTQR010000092.1:17310142-17332420 GCA_025774065.1 Solanum ossicruentum | reverse complement strand
ACTTTTCTAAGTGAAAAGGATGCATGGGATATTTTTATCAAGTAACCTTATATAATAATTAAATATTGGGATATTGTGCAATTGATATCAGGTTCATGAATTATATATGCATAAATATTGTAGCTAAATAACTAAATTTCCTATTAATCTTACTATATTAGTAATAAACTATCACAAAATTTTGTTAGCTACAAATAAATTAGCCATGAAATTTATAACTAACGACTTCTGATATAGTGCTTGTAGCACCTATTGCAAGTTCGTTTTTAAAAATTTATTCAAATTTTTTCTTGCTACCTCTAGTTCTTCAAACTACAGGTCTAAAATTCCTTTACGTTCTATCAAAGTTTAAATTTATATTTTACGATTAGAAAAATTAGAGTTTAAATTTAGATTAATGAATATAAAGTTGAACTACGTGAAAGCCTAATATTAGACCTCAAATCTAAATCAGGATCGTTCTGATATTAGAGTTTTGACAAAATCGACATTCAAACATGTGTATATCTGAATCCATAGAGTTGGCCCCCAAGAGGTAAGGATAATTTCAATCGTGAGGCCACAAAAAATGTACAGGACAATGAAAACGAAATAAAAATTAATATTACCGACACCTAAATAAACAAATGGGTCAACATGTTCATTCAGTAGCCTAACTTTGAGCCACCAAAACCTAATTCCAAGAAATCACGTTTGACTTTAGTGAGTATTAAGTATATATTATCATTGTAATAGATGCAATATATATGGTACGTGTGTACTGTGCTCTAAGTACCTACTTCTTAAATGCTTTACTAGTGATGAATAGTTACACCCTCATCAAATTCCCTAATTATTTGACATGGAATAATGTTCATCTTGTACAAAAAAATACAATCATTACTACAAAAAAGTTTCTTTTAATTTTGGCATTGCCCAGCGTTGAATAACGTGATAATTAACTTCAACCTTTTTATCAGTAAATAACTACTCATTTTGAAAGAGAAAGCCGCGGGCTACTAGCTGAGGTCTAACTATTTGGTCAACTTTAACTTTCTAGCGTTGTTTGACTTGATAAAAAAATTTAAGAAATAAGAAAAAAATATTATATTTGTGAAATTATTTTTATGAAAATTACTTAAATACTTATTTTTAGTAGACTTTCCATCACAATAAAATGTTATGTGAGACTCAATAATGAAAAATAGAAATGGTGCCCTTAAATAGTTGCTAAACAAACAAAAGATATTCTTAGTTTAAATGAACTAAGGGAAAAAGTGTGTTATATATATTGAAACAGAAAAAAATAGTAAGAAGTAAAAAGTAATATTCCTCCTATCACAGTTTGGTTGTCATAATTTTTATTTTTAGAGTCAAACTATGTAAATTTTGACAATATTTTATAAAGATATATTCTTTTTCTTTATATTGATATGTAAAAAATTGAAATCAATAATACTTTACTTATAATTTTTTAATATCTAAATTTTTATTTTAAAATATCAAATTAATTTAATCTAATTTAATTTAAAAATTTAATCAAATCAACTTTCAAAAAGAACAACATGACAACTAAAATGGGACGAATAGAGTAAGTGCTACTGTTCTAACTTATTGCAACAAAATGAAATTCCTTGGTTTTCTTTCTATTCTGATGTGAAAAAAGACTATAGTTTTCTCTATGAACTTTCTTTTCAGTTCGACAACAAAAGATCCACTATTTACTACTAAAATATACACGGATGATATGGTGATTATATTTTTTTATTTTCATTTTACTTTCTCCTTCTCAAATTAATTAAATTTTTGAGACTTTTTTCAATGTTTAAAATAGTTGAATTATTCAAAGTTCAAAAAGAATGTTTGAAACTTTTTCCATATTTGTCATTTTATTTATTGAAGTTTTATATTTTCTGGGAGATAAATTACACTACATATTTATGATTTCACAAAAGGCGATAGTGAAAAGTATGGTGTAAATTTTTTCTCTGAATACTTTTCTTAATATGTATGCATTACCTTAAAAGTTCAATTAATATGGGACAGAAAAAATCCTATTTAATTCTCAAATTTACCATCAGTGGAATTAATTATTGATTAATAAGGGAACGGATAATAATTTCCTAAACATTCTATATTGTAGTTTCAATATCTGCATTATTTGTTTTATCAATCAAATTATAACTTACGGACTTGCAGTTTTGCAAGATAATGGACATAAACTTTTTATTTTTTATTTTTTATCTTTTAATAACAAAATATAAACATAGAGGCTAGAGCTTCAGCAATCCTGATATATCAACTATTTTATTTTTATCTCATCAAAAGATCGAGATAAAACGTAATAATCATCTAACAACAGAAGTAAATAGATGTATGCAAATTTTATTTTGTGTGCATTAAAACTATATATATGTGCTCTTTTTTATTTAGAATTTCGCGGGTACAAAAATTGTAGCTTCAAACTTTGATCTCATTGCCATATATTCTCAATAAGTGAAGAAAGTATTCCAATTTCTACAAGTATGACGAATATATAGCATTTGCAGTTATTCGATAATAAGAGAGTGACAACTATGATACCAAAAAAATGTGGAATTTAATCTTTTTAATAGCAGCATTAACAACATTATATAAACAAAAAATGGTGCATTAAATTATATTCTTTAAATATTCAGTCAAGCACTTATAGATTTCACAAACTTAAATTGAAAAAGAGATGTTTAGAATATTAACTAAATTAAACAGGATTCTATATATGATAATATTTTATTTAATTAAAAAGCAACCGTTGCAACATATTTTTCTTCTACTGCATATTTGACTTAATCTTAACTTAGTAGTGCATGATTTTCTTTAATGACGACTTTCTTAATTAGTTTAGCAAAGAAATATGTAATATATATTATTCATGTCTCTTTATAGACGAGTTTAGAATTTTTACTTCAATCTTATGATTTCATCATTCAAATGTAATATTTATTGAATTTTTAATGATATTTAATTACATGTATATCTAAGCTTCGTATTAATATTGAGTTAAGTTAATGTAACATCCCGTAAAATTATCAAAACATCCCTAAAATACATTGTGTGCACAATGCGTCTTCCAAAGCTCCAACGGAAAATTTGAGACACGATTTGCAATTAGCGCGGAAAATCGAGTCAGAAAATGGTCTCGACCCGACTTAAAAGCAATCTGATCGAATTACGAAATTGCACAATTGTGCAAAAACAGTAGCAAATATGTGCCCCCTCCGCGATGCGCCAGGGGAACGGAAAGGCACTTGTATTTTTATTTTTGTTGATTTTTCGACGGGAATTGAATTTCTAAAAAAATATAAAAATGTACTAGTCCGCGCCCCCTCCACAACGCGGATTAGTGTGCAGTTTTTATGTTTTTTCTTTTAACTTCGGGAAATGCATTCTTTCCTTTCCAATATATTCTTAAGTCCCAAAAACATATATCTAAGCCTAAATACGTATGAAGAGTTTCAAAAACCCATTTTTTCTAAGTTTCTTTGGGAGTTCTGAGAGAGGAGAAGAGAGAAGACTTGAAGATTTCCAGATAGGTTCTAATTTTTAAAGAAAACTTGCTAATTCTTCACTCCAGGTATGTAATGGCTACCCAGAACATGGAATTATTCTTCCATGTGCCACAATTTATAGACTAAGATGTTGAAAGTTAATTGATAGGGCATGTAGTTAAGTTTTCTTGAATATTTTCTTGAAGTTATCTTTAAATTTTATATTTTGTGTTAAATTGATGATCAACATCAACTATTGAAACTGTTTACATGTATTATTATTATATGATTATACATCTTTCCTGTGTGAATTATCTGTTAAAGACTTAAATAATGAACTTAGGGGTAATGTCTAGAGCCTTGATTGTTTGAATGTGATGATTGATGAAGTCTGAGTCTTAAGATGAGTGATCTGATGGATGAAACAGATGTAAATTGATATCCTTAAGATTTAACTGAGTTTTGATAGAGGTGAAGGGAAGAATCCCTTTCAAAAGTTCATAGAATAATAGATGAGACGAGAACCCTGTTTGAGAACAGTCTGACCTTGATAGACTTATGAACATATTGAGTCCTGAGAGAAGTATTAGCACCGAATGGGTAAGAGTGAGTCTCACTCGTACTCATTAACTACGTGACCAACGTAGGAGAGGATTGGACTGTGAAAGCAGATGTTTTCTTTGTCCAGCAGAGGACTTGACAGACTTCCTTGAGATCCCGAAAGACTCGTCCTTTATCCTGGCAAGGTACTGGATGGATGTGGCAATAACATCTCTTCGTTGTATCACTATTAGCTCAAAGGTGGTGATTGTCAATTATAGAAACTCCCAGATAGGTTCCTTGTTGATAGTACTCTAACGTTAATGTGATTATATGATATCTTGATGGATAGTGAAATGATAGAGTCCTGTGCTATACTTTGAATTGAGGATGAGTGATTGATGAGCAATTGTACCTTATATTGTTTACTTTAGCCCATTTTACATACAGTACACTTCACATAATAACGCCCCTTCAACGCTACATCGTCTTATGATGCAGATTATGTAGACAGAGGTCTTCCGCAACCCAATCATTGAGGTTCAGAGCAGACTGTGGTGAGTCCTCCCCTGCCTTTGGAGGATGCTTATTTTATTGCCTTTATTTCAGTATTTTTCTTTTGATTGTGGTATCCATGGCCTGTCATGATACCTTCCTAGATGTTAGTCATAGAGGCTTCGTAGACACAGACATATGATGGATAGTGTCGGGATTGCTTATTTTTCTTTCCCTTTCTTTTGAGATACTTCTTCATATTATCTTATGATAGTGATGGTGATAACCCAATGATAGTTAATTTTTCTATTTAAACTTCTGCAAATGATGGATTGAGCGAATGCAATGAGACCAGGCGGTCCGCTTAGGGACTAGTGATAGTCTTCGAGTGTCAGTCACGTTTAGGGTACCCTCTCAAGGTGTGACAGTCAAATTCATAACTTGCCAGCACACGACATGACTACATCTACAATTACGATATGATAATCATAAAACTAAGTTACAATAACTCATACATTTTTTTTAGTGAAAACAAGGGTGGGTGTGTGCATGTGTGTGTGTATATATATATATATATATATATATCAGTATAAGTTTGTGGCAGTCGTAGAGCTACTACCTAGCCGTACATCTTGTGAAGAGGGGCATACAAAAGCTATAGTACTAGTTCTAGGGTTATATTTCTTAATTCATACAAAAAGAGTTCTTACTTTGTCTGTTGCTAATTTTTTTTCGACAAACAAGGGAGGAATTGCATATTTTATTACTGAATTTGGCTTTTTAATCTGCACCCTTTATTTAGACAAAAAGATCTGCCACTTGATTTGCTTCACGATAGTTATGCTTCAATTGTGGGTTCTCCAACCGCAGAAATAGATCCCTGCAATCAGACAGAATGGGAGAGTATAGTGGGTGATCTTGAGATAACATTTGGATGATCGTCTAGTAATCTATACCTATCTCTATTGGTGTGAGGTTACAAGTTAAGGCTAGTTTAACGCCTATGACGAGAGCTTGTAGTTCCGCTAGTAATATATCCGTGTGTGAAGAATTTCCTGCGAAACCCACTACCTAGTTATCCTCCTTATCTCTGATTACTCCTCCTAGACTACTGGTGTTGTTTTTCTTCGATTTCATCCTATTCGTATTTAGTTTATAACCATTTGAGGGGTTATTCCACTTAATAAACCCTAGTTTGGGTTTTGGTTCTATTGCGGTGTTAGTTAAGTGTTTGGGTGGTAATTTGAAGCATAGGAGTACTTATTTCTGAAGAGATTATCGTTTCTTGTTAACCATATGTGCCACAGGTAAAAGGGAAAGGCTTATTCCCAAGTTAGGCCTTTAATTCTTATATTTTCCTTGAGTAGATCGTTGAGCCATCCCGTGTCAACCCATAAGCTATTGCTTTGAGGAGTGTTATGTATACCTAAATTTTTCCCATAATGTGTCAACTGATTTACAATGTAAGAATATATGTGGGATTGTTTTCTGTTCACAAATGTGGCAGTTTTTGTCTATGTCTATATCTATGGAGTGTAGGTAGCTCCGAGTTGGTAACCTATTATGTTGGAAAGACCATAGGAAATATTTCATTTTGTTTGGAGATCTTAATCTCCAAATCCATTTGTAATTTGTGGGTTTTTGATTCCAAGTATATGTGTTCTGTTGAATGTATGTGTAGACACTTTTAGTAGTGGCAGTTCCTTTTGGGTTTTGAAGCCATGTTAGTTTGTCCTTGGTGTTAATGGATGAAATGTATGATCTACTAATGATATATGCAATATTTTAAGGTATTAGTGCTGAAATTTTCTCCCATTGCCACTAACCTGTGTTGTCTAGAATGTGTTCAACCATCTGACCCTCATCGGATTCCTATAAGGGGTTGTGTATGGTTTTTCTTACCATAGTGATATATTTTTCCTTGAAACTAGGGTCCATTCAGTTGCTTTTTACAAATATCCCATCCTATGGCTATATCTTTCCAGATTTCCATACTCTTGTCTAGTTCTTAGAGGGTTTGAGTGGTTGATGCTTTGTTTTAGGTATTTACCTTTTAGCAATCTCGCCCATTGACAGTTATCATTGGTGATGGTTCTCCATGCTTGTTTTGATAGCATGGCTTTGGTTTTCGGATCTGCATTTTGAATCCCGAACCCTCCTTGGGCTTTTGGGCTTGTTAGGGTTTCACAGTTTACTAGATACAGTTTTCTTTTGTTGTCTGTGATTCCCCAGATAAAATTTCTTTGGATTTGATCAATTTTCCTGTTGATCTGTTTAGGCAAGTTTATATATTGCATTGAATTGGGTGGATATATTGTTTAAAGTAGCTTTGGCCAACTTTGCCCTGCCTGCTATGTTAAGAAACTTGATTTCCATCCAGCTAGCCTTTTCCGAAGGTTATCTATGATGTATTGGAAATCTTTGAGTTTTTGCTTCTTATGAAAGATTGAGAATCCTAGGTATTTCTCCATAGTTACTCCTTCTTGGATTTTGAGGATATCGAAGATTTCATTTTTCTTTTCTATTGTGCAATTTTTGGAGTAGAGGACCTTTGATTTTAAAAGGTGTATGATTTGGCCTGATTCTGAGCAAAACCATTATAGGACCATTTGAATAGTGTAGTTGCTCTTCTTGTTAGCTTTTGCCATCAAGATTAGGTCATCGACAAAAAATAAGTGGGAGAGGTAGGGCCCTTGTCGAAAAATTTTGATTGAGTCCCATTATTTGTCTATTATTTCTCTTTCAATTCCTAGATAGACATTCCATACATAGTATAAAGAGATAGGATGAGAGTAGGTCCCTTGATGTCCCTTATGTGCCTAAAAGATTCAGTGTGGTTTCCATTTAAAAGGACAGTCGTTTTACTGGTAGAATACAAGATATAATTAGGTTTGTAACCTTTCCGGGGAAGTTGAAGTAAGTTAGATTATTTTTAATGAAAGACCATTCTAAATTATCGAAAGTCTTTTCGTGGTCAATTCTTATAATCATGCCTGCGTTTTTTCGTTCATTCTATTAAGGTGAGTAATTGTCTCTTGTACGATTATCGCACTATCCCTTGCCTGCCTATTTTTGAGGAAGCTTGATTGGAAAGGCCTGATTAGGTCCGTGATTATGGTACCCAGTCTAATAGTGATTATTTTAGTAATAATTTTGTAGGTAGTGTTGCAAAGGTTGATAGGTCTAAAGTTTTTCAACTCATTTGCACGTAATTTTTTTTGAATGAGACATATGTGGGTCTCATTTATTTCTTCAGGGATCTCTGCTTTAGAAAATGTTTCATACATATTTTGACAATAGAGGCGTCCACAGTATCGCAATATTTTTGGTAAAAAAAAAGGTATAGGCCATCGGACCTAATGATTTAAAAGGCTTGAACGAAAATATTACCATCTTTATCTCTTCTGTGCATGAGATATTCCCTAGGCTTATCAGTATGTTTTCCTTGTTTTTTGAGGAAGTGTCTCTCTATGGTCAATGCTAGAGAATTTATGCTAGATCTCAAAAGATTTCTGTAAATGTTTGAGGGTGAGGGTTTTTATACTCTCTTGATCATGGATATACTCCATTCCTCATTTAACAGTATATTTATTTTATTGGTGCTTCTTCTGTCTAAGGTAGTTGTGTGAAAAAAATGGGTGCTTGCGTCCCCCTCATTAAGCCAGTTGATACATGATTTCAACTTTCAGAAATCTTCTTCCCTCTGGAGAATATTGTTAACTTTCTTAGTTAACTTTTTCTCTAATTGTTGTAAATAGGAGCTAGTTAGATAATGTTGAGAGTTTTGAATTCCTTTCAACCTTTTTAGAAGAGGCTTTTTTTTGTTTAAATATATTTCCAAATGTTTTCCTGTTCCATTCCAACACTTCTTTGGTAAATAGAGGAATTGCATAGGTAATATCTGAATTTTTATTCCAACTATTTTTATGATGAGCTCGAAGTCTGGGTGGGAAGTCCATATGCTTTCAAATCTAAATATTTTATGGCTTAGAGGTTTGGCATGTTTCCTAAGGGATAGCAATATTGGGCAATGGTCAGAATGTGTACAGGGAAGGTATTTAACATGTGCATCAGGGAAAGTCTGGATCCAATCCTCTGTGGCTAGGATTCTATCCAATCTTTCACTGGTGAGGCTAGATTTATTCTTAAATCTTTTGTTAAGTCAGGTGTAATTACTGTTTTGGAATCCTATATTTATTAATTTACAATGGTTAATGACTCTCCATAAGTCCTTAGTTCTAGATCTGCAACTAGGTCTGCCTCCAATTTTTTGTTGCTGTTTAAAAGTTCATCAAAGTCTCCCCCCAATAGCCACCTACCCTTGTAGTAGTTTTTGATGTTTTTTTAGATTTTTTTATAGTTTAGCTCGATCACTTAATTGAACACTGGCGTATATACAACTTATCATCCAGGTAAAGTTCATGGTATGTACCTTGATCATGGCATGAATTTCTTGAGTAGTAATGGTGACTTCATCTATGTTCAACAGGGTATCGTCCCACAGTAGAACTATTCCTCCTGAGTTTTCTATAGCTGGTACTTGGATCATGCTAATGAAGTTGAAACTTTCTATGAGTTGTTGGTGATCTTGCATTTTGGTTTCTAGTAAGACAACTAGTGGGGGTTTATGCCAGTCCAAAAGTGATCTAAATTTTATCTAAAATTTGTACCATTACCCCCCTGCAGTTCCATATAATGAAATTCATGGAGTTATGCTTGATGGGATGGGGGGCTACTAGGTTCTGATTCCCTATCATCTGATTCTCCTCCATTGCTGTTGGGTTGAGAATTACTGTGAAGTTCCCTATTTCTTGGTTTAATGGGGCTAGTGTCTAAGGAGGTTTTTTTTAGATTTAGTGGGCAAATTATATGCATTTTTTTACGTATCGTTCTTTGAAGAGTAAGACTTTTATTTCTTTTAGGATCATTATCTCTGTGCGGATCTCTCTCATCACTAGTAGTGTATTTTTCAGGTCTTCTTCGTTTTGAGCTTGTTCTAGATTTGGTGTTGTTTCACTTAAAACTGGAAGAGTTTGGATATGAGAGGGTACTTAGGAATGTTGTGGAGAGTAGTTTGGAACCACCATTGACGGAGAGTCCTCCTTGTTGACTTGAGCTACTGGAGAGTTGGGGAGGTTTGTCTCCATAGTTGAGTTCTGAGTTGGCCATGGAAATAGGGGTGGAAAGAACTAAGTTGGCTAAAAAATGAGGTCCAAGTTGAGTCGAGGTGTTTGGAAGGTATGCAGAGGATTGAACAAGAGGTTTTCCTAGATGGGAAATTGGAAGAATGGGAGCTAATGGGTGGTGTGATTATATGCTGGGGGAGCTTGTTGCAGTCCACTTATGATTGTGATATGCTTTTATTCCTAGCCTCATCCCTTCAGAGACAATGTAGAAAATGAAGGTTGGGTTCCTTACTACTATTATTACTTCCCTCCCTTCCACCATTGTCGAGAAGGAGATTGCATGATTCTGCAAGCCCACTTCCAGCCATGATAATAGGTACTGGCTCGAGAAGGATGCTGGAGTTGCATAGAAAGTGCTCCCTCCCATCGTCATTAGAAAGGTTTGTAATGTTGGAAATGATATGAATGGAGGGGGGAGAGGGGCTGGACTGTTCATCTAAGTTGTCCTTGGGTGTTGTTGGCTGGGATGGAGTGGGGACTGAAAAGGGGCCCTGTTTAGGTTGTGGTGGCGTTGATGTGATGAAAAGGGGAGTCTTGGCATCTTGTTCTTTAATATGCAAGTCAATAGATATTCCTTCAATATGTATGTAGTTTGAATGTGTGAAGTTTCTTTTAGAAGAAATATCAGTACTATGTGGGGGTTTATATTTTGAAGTCTTTCTTCTGAGTTCATAAGCAGTGTATGGTGAGGTGGGGTGGATACTTGACAGATGACTGATGTGGCTATACTTTAGGAATAGTTGCTTCTTTGGTATTATAAAAGGTGTGAGATGTAGATGTTTTCTTGTCCATGTCCATATCCAGCTCATTGGATTGAACATTTAACGTTACAACTCCTTCATGACAGAATGTAGACTTAGTGGTAATTAACATATCTTTTTTGTTAGATACGGGATTAGGGGGTAACATAGGCATAACACCAGAAGCTTCTTGTTGAAAAGCAATGACAACCAATATCAACAAACAGAGGAACAAGCACCAGTGCACCAGCAAAATAGCAAAAATGACAGCAAAAAAGGAAAAGCAGGGGAAGAACAGTGGAAAACCGTCACCTTCCCAAAGGACAAAAAAAGCAACAAACGACAATCAAACAATGTCGGGAAAGTCAACTCAGATATAAACGTTAATTTATTTGATGTGGCATCAAGTAAGTACCCGATTAAAGACTTTTACTTACAAACTTAATTTTCACTATCGTAAACTCCTCAAAAGCTCTCAACACTCAACTCATCTCGTCTAACAGTTTTGGATCTCTGGTAAACGTAGAACAGGACGTCACCACGGATGACGTTGAAAATAATTCTTCAAATTTAAGTAATCCTAAGAATTTTATGTGCCCAAAATTAAAAAAACGTCATTACACCTGTAAGCTCTGAGGGTTCTGATAAAATAAAAATTATTATAATTAGATTTCTTTGTTTTGATTTAAAATCCGATATATCTTTACATTTCTATTAATTTTTTAATTCTACTTTAAGATTCAAATCAAAGAAAGAATGATTTATTCTCTCTCATATTCACGGTCAAATTAATGATTCTCCTTTTTGAATTAAACAAGTATGTCCTTTGTAAAATCTAACGCAAACATACAATTTATATTAGAAAAGAAAAATAAAATACTTCTTATAGTGCACAAAAAGAACACTTAACTGAAATTGGAAAAGATATTATCCATTTATTCGTTAGAATTTTATTCTTTCAATGGCTTTGCCAACTGGGAAAAATTCTTAAATCAGATAATTTTAGAAATAGACCCTACAATTGGTATAATTATTGTAAAGAATAAATCATTTTCAATATATTCCCTAATCTATTAAGACATTTCCCATGAGAGAATGATACAAACAACTCCTTCCATTACAAGAAAAAAGAAATATTCTCAAAGTAGACTTGACCATATTTGAATAAATAAAAAATAATAAGAGAATTAAATTAAGGAATAATTACCTAATTACACTCTTTTATTTATCATAATTTTCATTATTCCCATCTATTTCCAAAAATTTCAAAAATACCTTATTTCCATCCGAATACATAAATTTAGTAATCAGGATACATCAATTTTAATTCTTATATTATCTTTGTATTCAATGTATCATGTTTTAAATGTTATCTGCTGATATTTAAAAACCCTAATTTTATATCCAAAACTGAATTAATTTATTTAAATTACTGAATTAATCTATCCAGATTGTCATATTTTTAAGGGATTTTTATAAATAAAAAAAGGATTGAGAAAAATAATAATTAACTCTTTATATGATCTACATAAATCCTACTTAAATTAAAGGTATGATTTGCTTTCAAATCAAACACAAAAAAGAATTAAATTAAAATAGTAATTGACGCTTATTTTATTCCAATGTAGGTTCTTTAGAGAAGTTTATGGGATCCTCTTAAGTTATAAGACTAGTAGAAAATGCCAAAGTTTAAAGTTGGAAACATATTGAATCTTTTATAAAGAATATAAACAAGTGAAGCTCTTCAAAATGCCCTACATTTTTAATGACAAAGACAGAAAATTATGTTCAGATTGTTCGACAAGAACCCATTAACACTTTGCTTTTAATTATTCTTTATTCTTTTTACGACCAAAATAGCTTAATTCCTTTTTAAAAAGAAAAAAAATCATGGAGGTAGATAATTGTTTTATTAAGTGATAAATTCACTAAGCAGAATAATAATGATACTATATATTAGTCGGACTTATACCTAAACAATTAATATGATAAAATCTTTGACGGAATGGGAAAAGAAAGATAGCTCGTAGGATATGCTTGGTAGGAAGGAAAATGTTTTCCAATTTCCAGATTGATTTTGTTGATGGCGAAGAGTGTGCAAATTTTTTTATCTATTATATTATGTATAGTTTGTATAAAATTAAACATACTCAATATTTAACCTCTATACGCCACATAATTTTTTTGCAAAGGGTAAGGCGTCTCCGTCTATCCTCATAGCCCCATCCCCACCTGGCATAGTATATATTTGTGTAGATAATATAGAAAATCTGTTTTAATTGTATATTAATTAAAGTAAAAGAATAAGTAAAAACAACTCACTTATTTTTCTAAAAAAAAATTAATGAATACACAGTTGTAAAAAACTGAAGTTGAGATGTCCTTTCATCTACAATAAAAACAGAGAATTATTGAACGACAATCCGAAGGGCATATTTAATTTATTGTGGTCTATAGGTTGTTGGACTCAGATCATTGCCCATAATTTTCTCATTTTTTTTCTATAGTTCCATTTTGTTGAAGAAAAAAAGAAAGAAATGACATTATTATTAATTGAGGTGGGGACATTTTTATACAACATGCAGTCCAATCAATCAAAGAAATTAAACTCATCCAAATTCATTTACATAATGGTAAAAAATCATTTACATAATGGTAAAAACTACCAACTCTTAACTCAACATCATGCCAAACATTCTTTGGTCATGGACACCCTCACCAAATTGTTCTCCTTCACTGTCATGCAGACGACATGTTGATATACGAACACCAAATAGTAAAACGAAGAATCGAGAAAGGTGAGCAACAGCAATAGGAGTAGCCAGTGTTGATGCCGAGATCGCTTACAACACACATTTGTAGGAGAACAATCAAAGTGCTTTTTGATATTCACTCATTTTCCCAAGACATGGTCTTTTCAATTACTGCTTCATTTCTTTACAACTTTTTCAAAATCCCAAATTTGTTGCATCTTCTCCACAACTACCCCATCTTTCAGTTCAATGAACATCATATAATCAAATCCAAGTGTAGAATATTTGTAGCTAAACTTACCAAGTCCTTCTTAAATGTATTTTTAAATAGTAAAATAATCTTTTTTTAATTTTTTTTTCGTCTCACAGTTTGATTCTATTTGTTTGGTCTTTTCCTTAGCTTTTGGTTTTTTTTAGCTGTGCTATGTTAAATTAATTTATTTTAAATGTAATTGTTTTATAAATTTTTTAATTTGCACATTTTTAAAAAGCTTTTTTAAAAAAGATTTATTTGACTTCTTTTGTGATTTTTTTCATTTTATTATTTCTTATTTTTATTCTTTTATTTTATTAAGGTGGGAATACATAATAGTCAAATAAATATCGATATAGATATATTACATAATTATTTATACAATTATTTGGTGCTATTTTTAGAAAAGTTTTTCCCCTTTTGGCATCGTTTCACTTATTTTGTGAAAAAAATAAATATTTATGTCATTTTATTATGTCTTGTTTATCTTTTATTTATTAAGATGGGGAAAGTATAATAGTCAAATAAATATCAATATCGATACATTACATAATTATTATACAGCATTGATACACGATTATGTATTATTTATATAATATCGATACATTACATATATATTTATATAATATCTACACATATTTGTATGCAATTCATATAATATGAATACACATTTACGTACTATTTGTACAATATTGATACATGCTTATACATAATTTATACATTGTTACTTTATTACATAACTATCTATACAATTTTGATATATGTTTATACACTTTTATACAAAATCGACATATAAAGAAAATAAATGAAAAAATTTTATTAGAAAATCTTCCTTCATATATATAAAAAAAAGTAATAACAAAATACAAATAAAATATTTTTAATAAAAAATAATGTTGCCCAAAAAATACATGATAATGTTTTATTTTTGAGAAAAGAAGTTTTTTTTAATATAAAAAATCACAGCAAAATAAAAATAAAATAATTTTTAAAAAAATACTGAAAAAAAAAGAATAAAAAAGGGAAAATTTTGGTTTTGGGCTGATTTGAGCAAAAATGGTATTGTCTTGGGCTGATTTGAGCTATATTTGAGCTCATGACCTTCATGGGCTACTTTTTGTAATATCAGGAATTTTTACCAAAATACACACCTTATTTTAACTCATTTTCAAATATTCCCAACTAATTCTAAAAATTTCCAAACTCCCACTTTTCCTATTTCTCTCTATACACGTTCGATACACTCCTTCACATTCCCACAACAACCCTAATTTCTCTCTAAAATCAACTCAGTTACTTCCAAGTTATCTCAAATTTCAACCGGCTTTATCTTCCTCTATTCTTCAATTTCAAATTTCAGAAAAAGGTAAGTTAACTTCATTTTCCTCATTTCAACTTCATACTCATTCTTTTTCATTGAAGAAGGTCATTGGCAATTTTCATTTTTTTCAGTTCATATACTAATATATATGAATAATACTTCATTCTTTAGTATTGGGTTTACTCAATTAGAGCAAGAAGAATCTATTCGAGATGATATTTATAATTCTGATGATGAATCTTTTCATGAAAATAAATACAAAACGTATTCACGATCTTCTAGCCATGAAGAAAAAGGGAGAAGTCAAATCGAACAAGGATGAAGCTACAAGTTCAAATTCCCCAGTTCCAAAAGTCTCAAAACAGCAGAAGAAGAAATCTGGCAATGTTACAGTTATGAAGAAATTTTCTTATTTATATGTATCTAATTACATGATACTTGACTAATATTTGATAGAAGAGTTTGGATTTTAACTACATCAATAGATCAATTGAATCACTATGAAATATGTGGCCAGTACAATGTATCTTATAACTTGATACAACACTACATGATTCATAATTATACATTTTACTATAATTACTTGAATTACTGTGCCAGATCTGTGTAAAATATTTTCTTGCAATGAATCATCCAAAATGATACTTGATTAATATTTGATAGAAGAATTTGGATCTTAATTACATTAATAGATCAGTTGAATCACCTGTGATGAAAATTGTTGTTAATACAGTGTATCTTTATTTTCTTGCAATGAATCATCCAAAATGATAATTGATTAATCTTTTAGAGAAGATTTTGGATTTTAACTAAACTAATAGATCAATTAAATCACCTGTGATGAAAAACGTGGTTAGTAGAATGTATCTTATACCTTGATACACCACTACATGAGTATACACTTTACTAAAGTTACTTGAATCTTTATGCTAGATCTATGTAAAATTATTTTCTTGCAGTAACTATTGATTTTTTGTTTACAGTAGTGTTCCTTTTTGATTAAAGGTTGAAGATATGAAAATTTTGAATTTTTGAAACGTATTAATCTATTGCGTTTTTGTTAGGAATGTGATTAGGATTTATTTAGCAAATTTTATGCGATTGGAAGCTAAAACTATGCCACTTTCCATTTAAAATGTAACTGCAATTAAATATAATGAATCATCATCTATGAATCTAGTTTCCAAGCAATATATCCACACATGACTTATTTTAAGGAACTTTTGTAAAATTGAAAAGGGTTGGGATAAATTGAAATTTGTTGCTTAAACTATGTGATCCCTAATAGTTTTACATAAAAAAAAAATATGGGCTATTTTTGGGTAAATATGTTACTTTTGTATTAAACATATATATACAAAAATGTAAAAAGTTTATAATAAAAAGTTGTTCATGTTTTATTTACATGAAAAATAACCCAAAATCAGCGAAACTATACATGATTATACAATATAGTTTGTCAAAAATTATTGAAAGTATACACTATTATACAATGTATATTACTTATACATAAGTTATACACAAAATATGCATTATGATACACAAATATGCACTCACATATATGCCTATATAAAAAGAACTATTTTTTTTATATAATTTTTTAAATTTTGTTCTCTCTTGATGTAATTTGCTTTTGGA
This sequence comes from Solanum ossicruentum, assembly GCA_025774065.1. Taxonomy (NCBI): domain Eukaryota; kingdom Viridiplantae; phylum Streptophyta; class Magnoliopsida; order Solanales; family Solanaceae; genus Solanum; species Solanum ossicruentum. The sequence continues at coordinate 17,315,988 of JAOTQR010000092.1, read as the reverse complement.
ATAAATTAGAGATATGAGCTTGGTGTTTCGGGCTGAAATATGAGTATTAAGAATTTAGAATATTTTTCTGGATTAATTATACACGAAAGAGCCACTAAACTAATTCTTTTATAAGAAAAATGGCTGAATCAGCCATTTAGTCATAACTTCTTCGTCTTCCTTCCACTTTAGCTATTAGTGGCTTCACTTCCTTCCTCCTCTTGTCTCTCTCTCAATCTCTCTTTCTCTTTCGTTTTTAAAAAATTCGATATATTATAGACGAAATTATCTGATTAAATTATATATCAAAAGACTTAAAATATCTATAAGATTTCATATCTCAAATTTAGGACTGTTTATAGTTAATTTTGAGTTGATCAAAATTAAATAGTCAATGCATACTTTATGTATATTCAGTGAATACATCATATATAGTTAAGCTATATTTAGCTTTTTGAGTGTAACATAATATATAGTCAGTGTATAATTTGTGTGTATTTATAAGCCATAAAGTTTAATTAGTGCATGTTTTCTATGACTCTTGACAAATTATATTGTACAGTTAATGTATATTTCATATGATTTTTGACTTTTTTTTATGTAAGTAAAATATCGATACTTGTAGATTAATTACTTTGTTGTATATATTTGAAACTAGTCCTATTTTTTAAAAAATATTTTGAGCACGAAATCAATTTTTTGGTATATCAAATAACCTTGACACTTAAATCAAACACTGAATTAAAAAATAAAACTTAAAAAAAAGATTGAAACCCAAACCAAAGAATCTAAGAGCTGAGTTTGTTCATTTTGATTCAATATTTGCACTCACCTCTGTCATTACTAAATATATAGATTAACTGAGATAATGATGAACCAAATTAAGTAATTGATTGATCGCATTTCATTATGAAAACAAACAAAAAAAAAACTTTTTTCTTTTAAAGTAATTTTTTTTTAAAAAATATTGACTGTGCTTGGTCGTGAAATAAATTAGAATTATTTTTAAATTTTTGTCTTTTTAAAAGTTTCTAAAAATTATTGAAAAAATGAAGAAAATTTATGACCAAATATATTTTTGCAAAATTGATTGATTTTCTTTTATGGAGATAAATGATCCTAAATATTTTAATTTTTTTCGAAGAGGAACAAGCCAAGTAACAAGTGTAGGTATAACTGGTAAAAATGAGCGTCTATTTGGAAAATCACCATAATAATTAGAGGTGTGCATCGATTATTTTGATTTCATTTTATGTGTTATTGTTTAGTTTATTGATACTTTCTCTCCTGTTGTTAAAATGATTACGGTTAGATGGGTCACTGCAGTGGTTGCTCAATATTGTTGGCAAATTTTTCAAATAGATGTCTACAAAGCTTTTCTTCAAGGTGGGCTATTTGAGTAAGTCTATATGACACTACCTCCTGAATTTAGCAGTCAGGGGGAGAATAAGGTTTATAGGCTTCTCAAATCCTTGTAGGACCCGTAGCATAGCTGGTAGACAGTGGAATTTGAAACTTACAAATACACTCACACAGTCAGGCTTCACATAAAGCAAATCAGATTATTCATTATTTACCAAGACTAATGTGACTGGTGACGTTGTGATCATCCTTGTGTATGTGGATGACCTTCTGATTACTGGAAGTAGTCAGGTTTTGATTCAGGAAGCTAAAGACATCCTACATCATAAATTCAAGATGAAAGATTTGGGAAAACTTAGATACTTTTTTGGCATAGAATTTGCAAGATCCAAGGAAGGGATATTGATGATCAAAGGAGGTATGCCCTAGAGCTCATATCAGAATATAGCTTAGCTGGTGGAAGACAGCCATGACCCCTCTTGAACAAAACCAAAAGCTTACAAGTATAGAGTATGAGAATCAATTCAATATCACAGGAGATCCTGAGCTAGAGGATCGAAGGTTGTATCGAAGACTCATTGGAAGACTCTTATACTTGGTCTTGACTGTCACATCCAAGCGTAGGGATTAGACGTGACACAATGAATGAGGAACCCCAAGGGTCCCAAACAAGTCTCTTAGCGTATCACATACACATACTTGATTGCGGAAGCAAAATAAGATAAGTGACAAGTAATAGTAGAACATAAGGGAAGTGAAACTAAGGGAGTCTTCCATAATGGCACAAACATAATAGGAGTCAAGCTCAATAATACAAAATAACTTAATATCCAACAACGCCTCTATTAGTAGATAGGACGGGGGCCAAGACATTGCCCCAGCTCAGCCTCATAGACAAAAGTATCCAAAATATACATAATAAAGTCTTCACATAAACAAGAAGAAGATAGCTATTGTCCACGGATATGAGGACTCACCAAAAGCTAACTTCCACGATCTGACTAGCCACGTGGAGAAAGAGGATCAATAGGAGTTCCAGTTCATACATGGTGACATCATGTAGGCATAGAGTATGTGTTAGTACTTGGAATGTACTAAGTATGCAGGGTGTAATGCAACAAGAATCAAAAGCCATAATAAACAAGATGCTTAATCATAATCAATGGACATAAGCTCAATATGACACAAATCATCAATGCTTAGGATAAAACATGCTTGAGAATAATCATACTTGCATAACTTGTTCAACACAATGAGTGACATGAATAGTTCAACCAAATACCTTGTACTAGAGCATGAGGTATATAACATGGGTCATGACCCCTTCTAGTAGATAATGAATGGTATATGGTAGTAAGTCGTACATGAGGGTGAGGTATATATCATGATTCATGACCCCTTCATGTAGAAATTTGCTTTGTACTAGAGGGTGAGACATACAACATGATTCATGACCCATTCTAGTAGGCTTTACAATTCACATAAGAACATATCATATAGTAAGAGCTCAACAATTTACTTGTAGATCATAAAATCTCTTCATGAGTTTAATACATACTTGGGAGCTCATAACTTATGATAAGACCACTTGTCATAACCAATATCTTATCAAAATCATACCATACTACATAATAATTGGGCTTAATCCACTTCATAATTTTTAAAATAATTCAATGTCATGAATGTAAATGCCATGAATGATGTGAGGAAAGCACGTGTAATTAAGATTCAATCTTAAAATCAACAACATAATATGAAATACAAATGAAATCATAATTAAATCCTCGTTTAAGATCGTAATATAATTACTCATGCATAAACAAGTCTTAAAAGGGGATATACATATTCATAATTTTATAAACACAATGTAATTCACCATAGTGTAGTTTATATCAACTTAACGTCATCAAATAAGTATAACCCAACACTAATTGAACCTAAGAAATCACAGGATTCAAAAGCCCAAATTAAAGTGAGCAAAATTCATGAAAAGTGTTAGAAAGGTTTTGGGTCTCTTTGGTTGAAACGAGCCAAAGATCAAACCCATATACCTAGACCTAATGGAGAAAACCCAAGTGAATTTGAAGAAGGTTTGAGTTAGTCTTGAATCCCCAAGTTTGAATCTGACAAATGTTCTTGAGAGGAGTTTTAGAGTGAGTGAAGAATGAAAAATGAATTGAATCAGTTGAGTAGGGTTTTAGGTTATTAGGAAACCTTAGGATAGCACAGGAAGTCCCCAAAAGTCATTGGAATAAATTAAATTTATAAAAATACCATTAATGAGACGAATGAAAAAAATTTTCGTGGCCACTACACTTGAGGGTACACGACTCATGTACCTGGCCGTATACCCATACTTAGAAAGATTTTTGGAAGTTGAAATTTGACTTCAACACTTAAAAAAATTTAGGCAAAATTCACCTATAAGGAGGGCACCACGGGCCGTGTGGAGTCCCACAGTCCGTGTGGATGCCCGTACCTCAACACTTGAAGAATTTTCCATGGAGGGGAGCACCACGGCTGGTCTCACGGCTAGTGAGCCCTATCATGGTCCATACAAAGGGCTGTGGCACCAACCTTGAAAATTTTCCCAACTTAGGAGGCTATACGATCAACCCCACGGTCAGTGGCAAGCCACACGGCCAGTACTACTGGCCGTACCCCAATACTTAGTCCAAAAATGGTCTTTTCCAATTCAAGGCCACCCACACGGCCCCTGAGATGCCACACGGCCCGTATGAGTGCCCGTGTGACAACACTGTATAAGAGGATCTTATGAAAACGACCACAACTTTTTTATCCGAACTCTAAATGAGGTGAAACCGAATGCATTGAAAAGCTAACTCAAAGAGCTTCAATTTGGTAGGTCTTAGGACACCCAGTTCATTTAGTGCTAAGAGATATGATCATTTAAAGTTGACCCTTCTATCGAATCATATGGAAAAGTTAGCCAAATGAGTAAATTTGAGCTTGGCTTGATGTAAGAGACTCATGATGACCCTAAAACACATAAATAAGCTTGGATTGAAGGCTTACAAATGAACTTAGTTTGAGTTTGAAGGTTCTATTCCAATCTCATAACTTGTTGGGTATTATATTGACACGACCATATATATCATTTGCTATCCAACAATTGCGTCAGTTCATGCATGTTCCTAAGAAGTCACATTATGATGCAACACTACTTGTAGTGAGATATATTAAAGGACAACCTAGATTGAAATTAATAATTGAGTAACAAGAAGTTAGGAAAGATAAGTGCATTTTGTGATGTTGATTGGACATCATGTTTGCTGTCCAGGAGGTTTCTAACTGATTTTGGGATCAAACTTGGAGAATCCTTGATTTCATAGAAGTCAAAGAAATAGGTCACAATATCAAGAAGCTTAGCAGCGGCTGAGTACAGAAGCATAGCAATAACTATAGCAGAATTGGTGGGGTTAAGAGGATTGTTATAGGAACTTGGAGCACAAGTTGAGTTTCCTATAGAGCTACACTATGACAACAATACAGCAATCCAAATAGCCTCAAATCCTATGTTTCATGAGCGTACCAAACACATAGAGATAGATTGCCACTTTATCAGAGAAAAATTACAAAAAGATATGATCAAGACTCAGTACATAGCAAGCAAGCAACAAATGTCAGCTGTCTTTACAAAAGTATTAGGAAATCAATTGCACAGTGACATGCTATGCAAGTTGGGAATGCTAAATATATTTGAAGATCCAACTTGAAAGGGAGTGTTAAGATTAAGCATTGTATGCTAAAGTTAGTTTGTTAGTGCACTAATCTGTTAGTTTGTTAGTGGGTTTAGTTAGCAAGTTAGTTAGAGGATGCTGTAATAAACAGTGAAGTTAGTTAGAGATTTATCATTCATCAGATTTTCAGTTTTTAAATGCTAAATCAATAATAAACCAATCATATATTTTTTTTATTTTGATTTTTGCTTTATTAATTTTTGGTCCTTAACGGTTTAGTATTTAATTTAACTAATAAGAAAATGATCATAAAATTAATATATAACTTCTCTAATAATTTAACGCGATACAATAAGATATTCAGTAGCAAATCAATTGTAAATGACAGAATACTTTTGAAAATCTTTATTGTGCACCAAAACTTATTAATATGCAATATTTGACCTCATATTTTATTTTATTTTATTTCAATTTTATTTATTTTTGGAGTATTGACTCGATAGCTATTGTTTTTATCTAAATTAGATAGATTATCTTTTTGTTTAATGTTTTAGTAATTTCATGACGTTATAATTATAACATTAATCCATTTGCAAAACATGCATTTCATGATAAAACTTTTAGTTTTTGTGATTAATTTAATTAAAAATATTGCATTGAAAAATGTAAATTAATTTATTTTAAAAATATTAGGTTTTTTTGGTTGAATTTAAAAATATTAGTTAAAAATATATATTTATTAGTTAATATTTTCTCAAAAGATTATATTTTAAATATTTAATTTAATATTATTTATAAAGACTC
>JAOTQR010000092.1:17257868-17275949 GCA_025774065.1 Solanum ossicruentum | reverse complement strand
AATATTTGAGATATATATTGTCTTTTAAAAATATATTAATTAGTAAATATATATTCTTAACTAATATTACAAAAATTAATTTATATTTTTTTAATTTAGTATATTTTAATTAAATTAATTATAAAAATTAAACATATAAGTTTTATGCAACATCATGAAATATGTGTTTGAAAAAAATATTAAATGTTATAAATATAATGTCATAGTAAAATTGTTAAAATATTTGATGAAAAATAATCTAATATAACTGAATAGTAGTGTAACCTTCAATAGTAAATAACTTATCATCATGGCTTTCAATTAACGATTGTCCATAAACTTATCAATAATTATACATCTTACTAAGGGACATGAGCTTTTAATTGTATAAATGATTTTACTCCAACGCACAAATTAAACATATATAATTAAACTCACGATTCATATGAAGTAGCTAGGTTCTTACATGCATGTGTAAGTGTGCAATTGACAGGATTTATTCATCGCGGGAAGTGACACATCGGCCACAACAACAGAATGGGCAATGGCAGAATTTCTTCGAAAACCTGAAGAACTCAACAAAGTACGACAAGAAATAATCCGACAAATAGGGACAGAAAGGCCAGTTCAAGAATCAGACATGGACAAATTACCATACCTTCAAGCAGTCGTAAAAGAAACCATGAGACTTCATCCAGCAGCTCCATTACTCTTACCTCGAAAAGCCCAACACGAAACAGAAGTGTTGGGCTTTAGCGTGCCCAAGGACAGTCAAGTTTTGGTGAATGCTTGGGCTATTGGAAGAGACCCCAAGTCATGGGAAAGGCCACTAGAGTTTCTGCCTCAAAGATTTATGGAATCAAGCGTGGATTACAAAGGTAGGGATTTTGAATTTATTCCATTTGGCGCAGGGAGGAGAATTTGTCCAGGAATGTCACTGGCTATAAGGATGGTGAATCTGATATTGGCTTCTATTATTCAACCATTTAGTTGGAAGTTGCCTGATGGGATGCCACTGGAGAAATTGGACATGGAGGAACAATTCGGAATTAGCTCAAGGAAGGCTATTCCTCTTGTTGCGATGCCTAGTATGGAAGAAAATAAGGTTGTATGTTAAATCTATGTTTTATGATCTTAATGGGATTGTCGCTATATGAGCTATGCATTATGAGATCGTTAGAAGTATGGGTATCTATTAAAGAAATACGTATATTCTGGAAGAGAAAACTCAAATAATTTTCTCAACTAGATTCACGATTTCCATCTATGCTCCTGGTTAAGCTCCGATCTAGGCTCTGCTAGTCTTTTAGTATTGAAATCCAGATTCAGAGACATTGAGGTCTATTTCTTTTCTTTATATTCAGAAGTCTGTTTCTCATGTGCTTAGTGTTAATTTATAGAGCTCAAATTGAAATCTTCACGGTCAATGTATTGTTGTACATATCAATTTGTTCCTATTTTGGAACTGTTGCATGTGTTAGCCTTTTCATGAACGTTCTGATTGATGGTTGATGCCATAAATTGCAGGGGATAGAGTGTTAACCAAAGTGTTAACAAAATGAAAACAAAAGGGAATATTGGTAGTGAAAGGCTCTGACCAGACATAGGGATGGCAAATGGGATAGAGTGGGACAGTTGTGGGGCAAGTTTACACAAACCTACTGACATTTTAACCCGCTCCGTCCCATCCCATCTTAACTCGTATAATATCATTTGTTAATTTTATTTCATCTCGCTTCATTTCACATATGCCTGCTTCGCCTAGCCCACATAATTTGTAAAAAGTAAATAAATAAATTCAAATTCTAGATGCAGTAGGTTTAAACTTAAAAATTTTAAAATTTGTTAACTGCTTGATATTAAAAGTCCATTATTAAGAGAAATAGTGATCCTCTTCTACTTGTTGGCGGAGAGGAGTTAACTGCTAAAATTATTATGTTAGCCTAGCACAATAATGCAATTTTATAATGCTCTTTTAAACACGCAGTAACAATTTTTTTTGATAGTTTTCAATTGATTACAGTTGATGGAATAAATAAATTGAATTTCAGATTACAAGTTTTAAAAGATTTTTTTAAATATCGTGTTAAATTAAAGAATTAGAAAATTATTTTTGGATGGTAACTAACTTCTCTAACCAGTAACATCTCTGTACGTACATTGTGACAAACCAGCGGTAACAAATTAAACGCTGATGAAGACGCTCAGTTCAGTGATGGAAGAAAGGAAGGATTAGAAAATCGCAAAAGTGGGGTTAGCAATTAGATACAAGTGACGATTTCCTTATCCTGTGATTGTGTGGAAAACTCTACACAAGGGCTTAACACGTATCAACTATTTTACTTGAAATGACTAAAGTAGCCTTTAGAAGCAAGCTGACTGGACAATACTCAGTTGCTTTCAAGAATGCATCGCATAATTTATTTTTTATAATTATGTCTATCTAGTATATAGAGAAGGCTAGGAATAGGCACCTCGTGGTCTAATATATTTCTCAAACAAGGACAAAAAGGACCCATAGCGCAACCCAATAAAAGAATTCAGAGATAAACTTGTGAGGAAAGAAGAATCCAAAAAAGAAAACCTTATCCCACAAAAGATCAACACGCATACTTTTATGAGATAGATATGAGGAGCCTGTTTTCTAAGTCGCACGACTCTCATCTTTGTAATCTATTCCAAGTACAAGAGGAGGAATAATGGAATTTTCCCTTCTTCTGTTCTGCATCTCCTTAATTTTCTGCTGGTTTCTCATCAAGCTATTAATTCTCACTTCTAAATCCACCAGAAATAAGCAGCCACCTGGTCCTACTGGCCTCCCAATAATCGGCTCACTCCTCGACCTCGGCTCAAGACCTAATCAATCACTAGCCGAGCTAGCCAAAATCTACGGTCCGCTCATGACTCTTAAACTCGGCTCGGTCACCACGGTTTTAGCCTCCTCCCCTGAAGCAGCCAAAGAAATCCTCCAAAAACACGACAAAACATTCTCGGACCGCATGGTTCCCGATGCGGCCACATCTCAGCCCAATCCAGAAGCCACGTCGGCGTGGGTCCCAGCTGACAGCATGTGGAGGAACAAGAGAAAAATATTGAACACGCAAATGTTCACAAACCAAAAACTCGATTCTCTTCAACAACTTCGCCACCACAAGATAGAACAACTTGTGTGTCATATTAGAAAACTATGTGAGAATGGCTCGGCTGTTGATATTGGACACGTCGCGTTCGTCACGATGCTGAATTTAGTGTCGCGCACTATTTTCTCGATTGATTTGGTGGATCCGGAATCAGAGATGGCTCAAGAGTTTAAGGATTTGGTGTCGACCGTCAATGAGTATGTAGGTAAGCCTAACTTGTCAGATTATTTTCCATTACTGAATTGGTTAGATTTGCAAGGAGTTAGGAGGCGTATAAGGCCAGCGTATACAAGGTTGCATGAGATATTTGACCAACTTATTGAGAAGAGAGTACAAGCTAGAGGGTCTGGTCGGATGACGAACACAGCTGATGATTTTTTGGATGTCCTTCTTGATCAATGTGAAGATGAAGACTCTGGATTTGATCGCAAAACTATCAAGCCTATTATCGTCGTAAGTGTTTTTTTTCCTTTTAAATTTGCTCCATCTTTTTGGCTTTGATGACTTAGATTCAATTTCCAAATTTCTTTATATTCCATTGAAGCAAAAAAAGAAATTGGTTTTTTTTGGGCGTGAGAGGGCAACCTAGATTAAAGAAAAATTGAAATTTATAAGCCATCTTTTCCAATATTTTCTTACTTCTATTCCTTTGATCAATAGCAAAGTTATCTGCGTTTGTGAGACAGAGAGTTCTGTCATTCCTAAAATTAAATGCTCTTCATATATATTGATTTAAACTACATAAAGTGACATTGTAAATATTTTTTTTTACATTATTAATGTAGTTTATTAACATGTACTAGTAGATTAGGTATCATTTTATCAAGTTATCAATTATTTCCTCTATCTTAATTTATTTGATATAGGTTGACTTGACATCTGCTTTAAAAATTCTTTTTTAAAAAATTAAAATTTATGATCTAAAATAAATTATAAATATTTCGGCCAAGTACTTATTACTTCTTGGGTTGTAATTGCCACTTTGAGGTTTCTTTTGGAATGAGGCATGTAAGAGAGCCAATACGAAGAAGTTCCAGGAGTTACAAAGAAAGCTTCCAACTCATATTGGTCATGGGTTGGAAACGGGAAATAAACTCTTCTTTCCTCAAAGATAGGAATGATCTAATTTTCTCTCTAAGCAACTAATTTCCTTACGGTAAAGTGGTTGAAAGATTCTCTCCCTTCTTTTGAGTCTATGTGCTTCTACTTAATATGTCGTTTATATGCTTATGAATAAGCCATAGACCCCTCTTTTTTATCCTTCTTTTGCTTGTGCACCAATCCAGGGAGCTAAGGTATCCTCGCTAATTCACCTAGTTTTCTTTTCCGAGAATGAACTAGCCTAGAGGAAATGGGCGTTAAGCCTATAAGTCAAAGTACGGAGGAAGAGTTAATAGGCAAAGACACTCTCAGTCAAAGGTACACCGGGCAATCTTGCTAGTCAATCAAATAGATAGAAGATCTAGCTCCGAAGATATTCTCATTAGGCTGCTTTCTCCTTATCGATATAGCGCATCTTACAGCGCAACAAAGGCTTGTGATAATGTGTGTTGTTTTTAAATATAGAAATATATTCTTTTTTGTACTATTTATAAGAATTATGAGTCATATAAATTAGGACAGAGTGACTACTAACGTTTTTCTTTAAAATTTATCAATAATTATGTTAGTAAAGGACATGATCTATTGTACATAAATGTTTTTCCACCAACGAATAAAACATGATTAAGCTCTGTATATATATGAAGTAGGTAGCTAGGTTATTATTGCATGTATGTGCCATTGACATCAAACCATGATAGGATTTATTCATTGCGGGAAGTGACACATCGGCCATAACAACGGAATGGGCAATGGCAGAACTCCTTCGAAACCCTAAAGAACTCAACAAAGTACGACAAGAAATAATCCAACAAATAGGTACAGAAGGACCAGTTAAAGAATCAGACATCAACAAACTCCCTTACCTTCGAGCAGTCATAAAAGAAACCATGAGACTTCATCCAGCAGCTCCATTACTCTTACCTCGAAAAGCCCAACATGACATGAAAGTGTTGGGCTTTACTGTGCCCAAGGACAGTCAAGTTTTCGTGAATGTTTGGGCTATTGGAAGAGACCCCAAGTTATGGGAAAGACCGCTAGAGTTTCTGCCTCAAAGATTCATCGAATCAAGTGTAGATTACAAAGGTAGGGATTTTGAGTTTATACCATTTGGTGCGGGCAGGAGAATTTGTCCAGGAATGCCACTGGCTATAAGGATGGTGAATCTAATGTTGGCTTCTATTATTCAACCATTTAGTTGGAAGTTACCTGATGGAGTGGCACCGGAGAAGTTGGACATGGAGGAACAGTTTGGAGTTACATTAAAGAAGGCTATTCCTCTTGTTGCTGTACCTAATATGGAAGAAAATAAGGTTATATCTTAAGCGTATCTTTTATGATCTTAATGGGATTGTCCCTATATGAGCTATGTATGAGATTGTAGAAGTATATTATGTAATATAGGTGTGAGAGTACGAATTCCAAAGTCTCTTTCAATTTGTTTATTTTAAATTTCAAACAAAATGGAAATAAAGAGATGGTCTCAAAATTTTGTGTCAGGTGCTTTTGGGGCTTGAATGAGTCTGGATCGGACTCCGTTGTTGGGCTTCAAGGGATCTTTTCGATGATACGTTAGTAATTAGTTACTATTTAAAAGGGAAAATAGTTTGACAGATTTACCTTCTTAAAAATGGGGCCATTATACAAATTTTAGTTCATAAATTGCCCACTAAATGTAGTAGTTTTGAAAAGTCTTATAAAAATATATTTTTTTAATTTTAAATTGAATCAAAGGACATCATGAAGAGCATTTTTATAAGGTATTTCTTATGAAGAACAAAATATCAAGATCACCTCTCATAGAGGACATGTTTAAACATAACTCAATTAATAAATACTAGCATCCGGTGGTTGACATCTTAGGAGATAATACAAATATATATATCATGATTCTTGCGTATCTCGGTTAAGTTTAGTACTAAATGTATGTCTATATGTTTACAATTATTAATTTCTTTTAAATTTATACTTATATAAATGTGAAACAACAAATTTTAAAAAGTTTTTCTTTGAAGTTCACAATTAAGTAGACAAACAATCAAGTTTAACGATGCAAGAATCGAACTTCTCTTTGGAGAGAACTTCCCTTGTTAATTGAACATGAATATAGCAGAGTGACTCTGCTTCTTTGTCTTGTTAGAGAGAAGAATCTATTATTAACTTTTTGAGAAATTTTCAAACTAACAATTTCAACAAAATTTTTCAAGTTCTTATTGGGAAAAAAATTTCTCTAAGCATTTTAAGAGTATATTTTACAAGTTTGTGTCAATAATAAATATTTATAAACAAATGTCTATAAAATCTTTTCATAAATATACATATTAGGACTAATATGTTAAAAAAAAAAACACCTTCTGCAATTCAAGTAGTGCAATAAATTGGAGTAGACTTTTTCATTGAAAAATGGGCTTAACTGGTTAAAAACGGAAGCAGAAAAAAGGGGAAAGGGATGCATTTAATGATTTGCATCATTTGTCTTTCTTCAATTAATGATGTATAATCATGGCATTCACTTTTCAATTTTTATATCAATATTGATAAATGATGGTGTTTTGGCTAAGGTACTATGACTTGGTTTTTTTTTTTTTTTTTTTTGCTTATTATTGATTATAAATATATGGATATGTAGTAGTGGTGCTTGTTGGTTTTTGGTCTGGTGACACTTGTAAATGCATAGGAAACTTGTAAATTACACTCCTATTCAGTGATTTGGTAGTTTTTCTTTTTTTGTGGGTGTAAATACTGGTGCCACTGTTGGTGATTGATGGTGTTTTGGCTAAGATACTATGACTTAGCTTATTCTTATTGTTTACCAATGATTATAGATATATTGATATATATAGTAGTGGTGCTTGTTGATTTTAGTCTGGTGATATTAGTGAATGAATAAGGATCAATGGTAAAATACACTCTTATTCGCTATTTGGTAGTATTGTGGTGTAAGTATTGGTGCCAATATTGATGACTGATGCTGTTTTGGCTAAGATACTATGACTTGACTTATTTTTTTATTTACCATTGATTATAGATATATGGATGTATATAGTAGTAGTGCTGCTTGGTTTTTGGTCTGGTGATATTGATAAATGCATAGGAAACTTATAAAATACACTCTTATTCAGAGATTTGATATTTTTTTGTGTAAATTATTACACATCAAAACCAAATGTACATAAAAAAATAACACCAACTTATCACCATATATCTGACAAGTTTCCTAATATTACCAAGGTTTTTCTTTTTTACAAAAAACAATTTTGATGTAAAACATATATTACCAAATAAAATTAAATGTTTGCAACTAAGTATTCACCAAAACCCCCATAAATTATCATTGAAATACAAAAATCTTAAAACACAAATGGAAACAAATTATTACACTTCAAAATCAAATACAGTAGGAAATGTAATGCCAACATATCACCCAAAAATTGTCATATTACATAATGTTACCAAAGTTATTTTCTCCAACATTGATCTTGGTCAAAAATATACATTACAAATCAAAATATTAAAAATACAACTTTTATGGATGTTGCTTCCAAACTTTACCAAAGTCAAAATAGATGTTTTGATCATAAAAAAAGTTGACAGCTTTAATCAAAACCGAGGTAAAAAATAAATAAAAAAATAAAATTTTAAAAAGTTAAAGATATGTACATTTTGGTAAATAAAAGTACAAGTTTGTAAATATAATATGACTCATGACAAAAATATAATAAACACTCTTAATCCATTTTTTTCTTGCAATTTTTTCTTTCTTATTTTATTATGTTCAACTCTATATATTCCTCTATCCGTAGAGTATGTTAAATGTATAAAAATTGCTATAACAGAATTTCTCTTATTCATATAAATAACTATTCTAGAAGAAATATTTTTATGCAGTGCTAAAAATTTGATACTAAAAAAATAAAAGTAATACAGATTCAATATTATATAAATATACCACGCAGTCACATAGTAGCTTGTCGGAACAATATAATCCCATTAATAAGATTAAAAAAACACACACACACACACAGTTGCAAATTACACCCCCCAAAAAATTAAAGGACCTAATTTTCTTCAATACTAGGAATAGCAACAAGAGGAATAGCCTTCCTCAAGCTAACTCCAAATTGTTCCTCCATGTCCAATTTCTCCGGTGCCATCCCATCAGGCAACTTCCAGTTAAATGGTTGAATAATAGAAGCCAACATCAGATTCACCATCCTTATAGCCAGTGGCAATCCAGGACAAATCCTTCTACCCGCACCAAATGGAATCAACTCAAAATCTCTACCTTTGTAATCCACACTTGATTCCATGAATCTTTGAGGCAAAAACTCTAGTGGCCTTTCCCATGACTTGGGATCTCTTCCAATAGCCCAAGCGTTCACGTAAACCTGACTGTCTTTGGGCACGGTAAAGCCCAACACGTCTATGTCATGTTGGGCTTTGTGTGGTAAGAGTAATGGAACTGCTGGATGAAGTCTCATAGTTTCTTTTACGACTGCTTGAAGGTATGGGAGTTTTTCCATGTCTGATTCTTGAACTGGCCTTTCTGTGCCTATTTGTTGGATTATTTCTTGTCGTACTTTGTTGAGTTCTTCAGGTTTTCGAAGAAGTTCTGCCATTGCCCATTCTGTTGTTATAGCCGATGTGTCACTCCCCGCTATGAATAAGTCCTGTTAACAACAAACCACAGGATTAACAAAACAACATATCCAGAGGAATTTCATAACTGAGATCAAGAAGGATAAAATATAGCAAACCTGATCACTAACCGCATAGAGATAAAAAAACCTATGTCTGAAAAACGTTCAAATAAAATGAAATTAAGTACATGACTTACTATACTTATTTTCCCCTAGCTTTCGAAAGAAATAAGTTTGTTTGTAACTATTACTTTTATTTCTGACTATCACTAATTAACAAATGAGTCAATTAATAAGAACACTTATTTTTAAGCTCTGACGAGTGATGGCTGTAATAAAATGATTTAATTAATCTGGCTGCAACTAGAAATTCTTAATTATATAATTATATCCTAGTTGATTTTAATTTCATTTTTCAAGCGGTTGGGAAACAAAGTCCCTACTCCTCATGTCGTTTTTTGTGAAAGGGGCACGTTTCCGCCGAATATATCTTTAGAATAGGAGAGCACTATTAACAAGAGAAAAAAAGAAATATAATTAATGAAAATTGATTTCTGTTAAATCAATCAATCAATTTTTAATTAAATGTATTATGTTTTTACAAAATATATACGTAAACGATTAATTTTGTTGATGTATGTAGTCTGTTGATTCACGTGTCCCATGCTTTTGTCTTATACATAAGCTCGTGGACAGGCCACCACATGGAGTGATGAATTCACTTGATATGAAAATTTTAGTCAAAGAATAAATAAATAAATATATATGTACTCCATTACCAATAATTATTTTTTACAAATATTTAAATAAATAAATGAATATGCATTCCATTACCAATACTTATTTTTTTAAAATATTTATAATTTTGTATATATTTAACTTACCTATCAGAATTCCTTTTCATTACTTAAGCTTTCCATAGTCAAATGACTAGTTGTGCGATGATAATTTGCTGTCTAGACGAAGAAAGGTCATATTCTTTCTTTATCAACTAGTTTAGATTTTTTTTTAAGTATATGTTGCTCTTTTCGTTTTTTGTCCGTCTAAAAAAAATTATTTTACTCAAATTAGAAACAGTTTACCTTTAAAATCCTCTGTTTACCCTTAATGAAATTATTCTCAACCACACAAATATCTAAAAATAATTTTAGACCATAAGTTTCTAAAATTTTCCTTTTTCTTAAACACCATATCAAGTCAAAGAGTGTAGACGAAGGGAGTAAATAAAATATTGTTATAAAAATTATATATTATCTTAGTTTTGATTTGATTTATCTATTTTAATTTAACCTGAAATTTAATTAAGAAGACGGAAGAATTTATGAAACTTTTGATCTTAATTTAAAGATTCATAAATGAACTAATATATCTTATAATTTTATGTTCTTAAACATGTTATATGGATCAAATTACTTGAAAGAAGAATTTATATTAAACATGTTATATGGATCAAGTTACTTGAAAGAATTTATATTTACCACCATAAGAGGCTTGATGGTTGTACCAAATCCAGACCCTTCATCTTCACAATGATCAAGAAGTATATCCAAAAAATCCCCTTTTTTCTTCATCCCTGCAGCTCTATCCTGTACTCTCTTCTCAATTTGTTGTTCAAATATCTGATGCAACCTTAAATATGCTGGCCTTATACGCCTCCTAACTCCTTGCAAATCTAGCCACTTTAGCACAGGAAAATAATCAGACAAATTTGGCACTCCAGCATCCTCCATAATTGTCCACACCAATTCCTTAAACTCATGAGCCTTCTTAAATTCCGGGTCCACCATATCGATCGAAAATATCGTATTTGATATTAAATTCAACGTGGTAGCGAACGCGATGCGTCCAATATCAACAGCCGACCCGGTCTCACACTGGCTCCTTATATGGCTCACTAGTTGTTCCGCCTTTTGGTGACGGAGTTCTTGAAGCAAATCGAGCCGTTGATTATTAAGCATTTGAGTACTAAGAAATCTTCTCTTCTTTTTCCATATGTGGTCGCCGTTGACCCATGCCAACGTGGCTTCAGGGTTCGGCTGGGCAGCAACGGCAGCTGGGACGACACGTGCTGAGAAAGTTTCGTCGTGTCTGTGGAGGATTTCTTTGGCTACATCGGCTGAGGAGACTACTATGGTAGTGAGTGAGCCAAGCTGTAGAGTCATGAGAGGGCCATGTGTTTTGGCTAGCTCGGCTAGTGATTGGTTAGGTTTTGAACCTAGTTCTAATAGTGAGCCGATAATTGGGAGACCAGTAGGACCTGGTGGTAGCTTTTTGGATTCAGAATTGATGTATGGCTTGATGATGAACCAGAAAAATGAGATGATGAAGATGATGATAAGGATGGGGAGTTCCATATTTGCTAAGGTGGGGATATATGATATCCAAGGGATAATGTAAACCTTATATAGAGAGTAGACTTACTGGTAGTTTGATTTGAATACGAAGTTTATATTGTAATAAGTTATCATGAGATTAATTATATTGAGAGTAGTTTTTATTTTTTATTTGGTTTGATATATTAAAAATATTATTCATGGTACAATTTCTAAGAATAAGATTTTTGTTTACAAAAGTACCATTCACCTTATTTAGTTTTTAATTTTATTTTCTTTCAAGCATTAATTATTCATTGTTAATAATAAATTTTCATCTTATTTAACATATGTGTATGCGTTTTCATGATTTTGCCATGTATTTTTAAATTAAACTTTCATGTTATTTAACTTAAAAATAAAACTTCCATCTATTTAGCTTTAAATAAATTTTTCATCTTATTTAACTTAAAAAATAAAATTTTCATCTTAGTTATCTTAAAAATAAAACTTCAATTTTAAGTTTAATAAAAGTAAAAAAAATATTGAAATAATGTACATTTTAATTGATATAGAAAATGTAATTTATAAGTGAGTAATAAACTACTCCCTTTGTCCCATTTTATGTGGAATCGTTTGACTAGGCACGATGTTTAAGGAAAAAAAGGAAGACTTTTGGAAATTATGGTCTAAAATTATTCATAGATTTTTGTATCATTGAAAATCATTTTATTAAGGGGTCGTTTGGTGTGATGGATAAAAGAAGTTTATCTTGGGATGACATAACTTTTTAGTGACCTTCAATCCTTTGTTTGGTTGGACAGGATGGGATAACTTATTCCTTTCTTAGAGTGGAATAGCAATCTTAGGATAACTTATCCTGAGGTAAAGTATGTGAAATAATAAAACTATCCCCCCTTAAACTCTCTTTTATACATCAATTTTACACTTATGTATATTCACACATTTTTTTAATAATATTTGTAATAACATTCACAAGCTTAATTAATCATTGTTTTTATATACTTTTTATTAAAAAAATTATATTTTATAAATACAATTTCTATTTATGAATATACTATAAGTTGAATTTATTTGTGTAATACTTATGTTTATTTATATTCTGAATTCACTTAAAATATTCACTCAACTACTAAATTATATATTTTAAATCAAATAGTTTATTACTCACATAAAAATTATACTTCATATATCAATTAAAATGTAGATTATTTTAATAGTAAACTCAAAATAGAAATTTTATATTTAAGCTAAATAAGATGAAAAATTTATTTAAAGCTAAATAAAAAGAAAATTTAATTCTAAAAACACATGGCACAATCATGAAAATACATATACATAAGTGAAACAAGATGAAAATTTATTTTTAATAATGAAAAATCAAAGCTTGCAAAGAAAATGAAAAAAATAAGATGGAGGATATTATTATAAAACAAACATCTTAGAAAGTGTACCATGAATAGTATAGTATTTAAAATAAGACAAAGCAAACAAATAATAAAAACCACTACTCCCAATATAATTTATCTCGTCATAATTTATTTCAAAATAACTTATTCCAACATAACTAATCTCATCATAAATTATATTCAAATCAAATACCCCTAAAGGTAAGCACTTAGGGAAAATAGAGAAGAGTCTCATCCTATTACTTTTGATAAGTTAAAAGTCAATCCAAGATAACAAGAAAAGATTTAAAAAGGCTTATCTATGAATATCATTTGGATGATATAATAATGTAAAAAATCATGTGCAATCTTTTTTAAGGATATGACTTGAAATATATTAGAAATATTCGGGGGGACCAGAAGCAAGAAATATGAGTGCACGTCGACTGGTAGCTTGCTCCAACTTGTTATATTGTTGAATTATTGTTGTATAATTATTTGAGGTTTCACAGAGTCTACTTTAATTAAGTTCTCCATTATTTGCATAATTAATGACACTCCTAATTGCAAACCTACCTAAATATATCCGAATATACGTGAATAACACGTGCGTTAATAATTAGTTTTCTCCATTTTAATTTATGTAAATTAGTTTTATTAGAATATATAAACCCGTGAAAGTGATGGAAATATCCAACTTGAAAAAATTAATTATATTTCGAGAACAAGTCAGTTGATCTGCCCTGCATTTTTGACAACGTGGTTCCCTAGACAAATGCTTTCCTATATACTCACTGCAGTTTATTTTTTGTTTTTGTCGTCTATATTGGTGGCTAAAATTTTGAAACAAATTTATATATTCTATTACACATAGGCGTTATAGAAGCAGCTGACGCAGACAACTGTTAAACGATATGTTTATTTTAGTTGTTTGCTTAAATAGATAATTAGGGGTGAACAAAACCAAATCAAAAATCGAATCAAACTACAAATCAAGTCAACTCGAGAAAAAAAAACTCGACTAGTGATTTCATTTGACTTTATTTGGTATTGACGAAAAAAACTCGACTATATTTAGGTTGGTTTTATTTGATTTTAAAAAATCAACCCAAGGCCAAAACAACCCGACAATATATATATACAATATATAATTTATCCTTTTAAAATGTTATTTTTAATTTGACTTGAAATTTCAGATAATCTATTAAAGGTTGTAATTTATAGATATTAGTAGGGTAATTACCTTTTTGAGTTTCTTTTATAAAATATTTATTATTTTTAAATATATTTTTTAATTCATTATCTAGGTGTACCATATTTAGAAAATATTTATCAGTTGTAGTAACTGTACTATGCATTAAAAGTGAATTATATATGTAATCTCATTCTCTATATATATATTGTAAATGTGTTACATTTATTTAGGTAAAAAAAATTGCATTATATGCTAAAAACGAATTATGCATATTATATAGATGTATCATGTATTATAGTATGTATAAAAATGAATTTACATGCAACATAGATGTATAACAAATGTCTTAAAATGTGTTAGACTTATTTTAATAAAAAATCTAAATTATAAATTTAAAGTGAATTATATATGTATTAAGATTAGTTTATATGGCTATAAATGGTAAATAATTTTTAAATATGGTATATTTAGATAAGTTTTCCTTAGTAACTCTAAAGCTCAAATCAAAGTTCAAATCAATTCTAATACTAGCAAAAATAAAAATAAAAATAAAAATAATCCAACACTAATAATGACAATAATAATGAATATTTGTCTTTAGTTTTACATTGGATTAGTAATTAAAATACATAAACTAATTTTAATTTTTCTTTAATGTTTGCTCATGTAATTAACGAGTCTTATTACATTTATTTTAGCATGAATTAATACTTTAAAGTTATTATATTTTCGTTATGACTTATTTTAGTATGATTTGGTACTTTAAAATTATGATCTTCGTTATAACTTATTTATATTTGTAATATTTATTTATGTGATTTCATTATTAATTTTTTATTGAATATTTTGTGTCTTCACTAATATCATATTTTATATTATCCTTTTATAACAATCTTAGATATTTGTATTTTAGTAGGACTAAAAAAATATTTGAATCATAAGTTAATTATATGTTCTTATAAAAACTTTATTAAAAAATTAGAAAAAAAACTCAAAAACACAAGAATTTCGAAAAAAAAGTCTAAAAATCTGAGAAATTTGAAAAAATTCGAAAAACTCGAAAACCCGAGGTTGAAAAATCCGAGTTTTATTGGTTTGGTTTGATTTTTATATTTAAAAACCCAACACAAATGGTTTGGTTTGATATTTATATTTTTATATTGCTATTGATGGTCACGTCCACGTACTGTATGGGAAAAGCCTCCAGTTGTTCGGCTGGTTGGGTGGTAGTAGCGCAAAATCTGATCATGCCAATGTTTGCGGGGCCCTCGGAACTCTGACCTTGTTCCTTGACCTCTTTCTGCTGGTGGACTTTTATGATGGCACCAATGCTCTTCATCTGAGGGCATTTTGCGTACTAATGTGGTCTTCCCCAAATGTAGCAATTTGTCTTTCTTACGCTGCTGTTGTGGCTGATTTACATTCTCGGCAAGTCCTTGTCTAAGTGACTTCCTAGGGGAGCGGGTATCTCTGCTCCTTTCGCTTTATCCCCCACCTTTGGCATGGTTACTTCTTGTCTCCTTCGCCTTTCCTTGATCCTGCTTGAAGTCAGTTAGACTCTCAGCCTGTGTGATGGCCTCATTAAGGGTGGAAACCTGTCGGCGTTCCAACTCCATTTTGGCCCAGCCTTATAGTCCATCTTTGAAGTAGAACAACAAGTCCCTTAGGGTGAGTTCGGGAATCTGAAGCGTAAGGGTAGTGAATTCCTTTATGTAGGTTTTCATGGAACCTGTTTGCTTCAATTCTCGTAACCTCCTCATGGCTTCGTCGAAGATATTACTGGGAAAGAACATCTTCTTGAACTCCGCTTTGAACTGCTCCCATATGTTGATCGTACAAAGTCCCTTGCTGATGTCTGCATCCATACGTCTCCACCACAACATTGCGTTCTCCGTCAAGTAGATCACAGCAGTTTGGATCTTCATCTCGTCGCTGCTTATCCTGCTACACTTGAAATAATTTTCCAGGTGCCACAGGAAACTTTCAACTTCTTGGGCATCACGGATGCCTTTGAAGATGGGCGACTTGGAGGCGTCGATCATTACTTCGCGCTCTATGATCCGAGTAGCATGTTTCTCTTGGCGGGCAGCTCTCGAGTTCTTTCACTCTGGCGCTCAGGGCTTCTACCAAGCTTGTGAACTTTTCTATGGAAGCTTGAGCCTCTTCCTGTGCTTCCCGCTGCTCGTTGACGTCTTTGCGAATGTTGTCGTTTTCCTCGATGACAGACTCCTTGAAGGATTTGTAGTCACTTTCAAACTCGTTACAGTGATGGCCCAATAATTTTACCATTTGATAGACAGATTCGACTTTGGCAACCATGTCCAACCCTGGAGCGATGGTTGTGGGTAGCTCTTCTTGCTCCCAGTCGCTTATTTCGACTGTTGGAAGGTTGGCAACGTTGCTTGGGACAGGATCTGCTGACAATTTTCCTGCCTTCTTGGTGGTCTTCTTACTCTTGGATCTCCTGGTGATGTTCGCAAGGACTCCGGTGGTGCTGGTTGCAAAAACTTCTCCGTCACTGGCCATTGTTTCTCCTTAGAACCTGCTCTGATACTACGTTGTTACGGCCTTAGAACTCAAGCTAAGTGTCGTACGGCGCTAGTCAATTTGCCTGCGGAATTTACTCGATATGGCAAACACTAGTAAGCCTTGTTCCTAAGATCGTACTAAGGGAACGTTGGTTTTGCAAATAAAGAAAGCTTTGAGGGAAGTTGGCTTTTATTGCCTTTGAGAATGCTATACAATTACTTGTGAATACAAGATTTGTGGATGTGTTGGATGCCTAAGAAATGAAAATAGCCTTCCTATATATACAAGTTTTCAAGGTTGTTGCCATAGTGAATTCGGCTGTTGCTACAGTGAAAATGGGCGTTGCTACAATAACGACCGTTTCTAACCGTTTGCTACAGTGCCGACCATTTTTGCCCATTGCTACAGTACTGCTATAGTATTCTACAGATTTCCAGCAAGCTTCGGAGCCTTCCGGAGCGGGTCGGACACGTTCCTGCGCATTCTTTGGGCGAAATTGTGGCGGGACGTGTCATACTACTATTTAGTTAATGTTGTACAAGTTGGGTAGGTTTTAAACCCCTTTAAATGAATATATGCAAACCCTGTAACAATTTTTAATTAGAAACTTATTTTTATGATTGTGGAGGTTTAAACCCCGCTATATAACCATTGCTAAAATATTGTGAGTGCCAAGAAAACAACCTCTGCAGACTAATAGCAGCAGACGTATTGGGGAGGTTTTGATAACCGCCATGACAGTTGATTGCGGAGGTTTTTAACCCCCGCAACATGAAATTTTAACCCACGCAAATAATATGTTTTTTTTGTAGTGATATAATCATAGTTATTTCACAATTTCATAGGAACATGCATTAATTTCATTCAATCTCATAATTTTTTCAATAATAGGATCATTGTTAATTGAATCATTTAATGATGGTATCTCACTGTTTCTCAAGTTCTCAATAATTCTTTATCATCATAGTTCAAAATTACTCATCAATCAATCAATGTTTTACTGATATTCTTTCAACAATTTCATCACAATGATAAGATTATAGGACACTTGTCTAATATCATATTCAAAATGCTTCAACAGTTATTTTCACAAACATGATATAATACTCGACAATTGAGTTAATATAAATAATTCGCACTTTCCCAATAGTTTGGGTATGAAATTCACACTCTCATAGTTTAAGTATGAAACTCATAAAAAGAGGATAATGTTTCTGACACTTTCTCTTATTTTAATTGTTAAAACCTAAAAGCTACAATATGACAAACAACTCGCACTACATTATCAAAAAAATATACCCTTCCAAATTGTACAATACGAACTATAGTATTTTTATAAAACATAAAATTGTATCATCAACTTGTACTTTCAATATCTTCACTACTACCATACATATATTAAAAGACGAAAAAGAGGTGTCTTTCAACAGCTTGTGAAAAGCTAAATCATAGTTAGCTTTGTTATTTGAATGTGCATATAGGTCACGTTTTTCATTCCATGTTTAGGCTAAAATTCATCATTGGGCTTTCGGCCCAAATTTGAAAAAGTTTCTTTGTGGTGAAACATTTTTCTTTTTAAATTTTGCTTCTACAACATCATGGGATAGCTGTAGGGTGTACAGAACCAAATCGTAAATCGCACCAAATCGACAAATCGAACCAATTCGCAAAAAAAAACTGCTTAATGGTTTGGTTTGGTTTGGTTTGGTTTGGTATTGACGAAAAAAAACCGATTATATTTGGTTTGGTTTGGTTTTAATTTTAAAAAACCAAACC
>JAOTQR010000092.1:17235844-17257768 GCA_025774065.1 Solanum ossicruentum | reverse complement strand
ATATTAAAAAAACCGCATTTAATGGTTTGGTTTGGTTTTTAAAAAATCCGCACCAATCCGCACCATGTACACCCCTAGATAGCTGGTCCATATTTCCTATTCTGATTTTTGCTATAAGTTTCCCGATTCTGAGCTTGGCCCAATCACAAATTGCTCTTATATTACTCTAGTAAGTTACTGTTTATTATATTTTTTTTTACCTTCTTATATTATCCTCTTTTATGATGGTAGTGTCGAAATCAATTTATCCATCTCGAGTATCAGATTGATACGCAGACAGCGGAATCAGATAGGGTCAAGGAGATTCATTTGAACTCTTTTGATTAGAGGGAAATTACTTGCACTATTTATAGATGATTAAAACGTTTATTTTGGGGTGGGCTTACTACTTAGATGCGTTCAGCAGTTATTTGTTTCGCACTTGGCTACCCAACATTTACCATTGACACAATAATTGGTACACTTGAGATGCATCCTTCTAGGTCAGACCACCACTTAGTTTCATCCGACTTTCATCCTACCAGGGATAAATTACCCAGGTTCGGATCAATAAGCAATGACAATCGCCTTTGAAGACCGGCTTTGATAAATTCCCTTAACTAAACTAGTGCCTATGAGTTGTTGGTTCATTCATCGACAGGCAAACAGATATATAGCAGATGTTAAATTTCTTTATATTGAACAACACTTCACCAAGATTTAGGCATATGGAATTATACTAAAATAGATGTGACTGGAACATCCAAAAATAATATTGAAGCTCATTCTATTGATAAAATTATCTTTTGGGACAAATGGAATCAATAGAAACTCGATCCGAGCACTCGAACTCAAAATGTTGACCTAAGTCAAACTTTAACTCAATTTCCAACTTTGAACATCAAATCCATATAACAATTCCAAATCTGATTTTGACAAATCTTCTAAACCAATTTTCACTTTTGGAAATTGATGAAATCATGCAAAATTTCATTCCGGAGCTCAAACTCTAAATGACTTCAAGATTCAAAATTAAGCAACTTAAGCCTTCAAAACTCAATTGTTTAGCAAAAACTCTATTTTTCTCAAAATTTTCAAAAATCAACTTACTCTGGGCAACTATTAGAAACAATATTGACAAGAAGAAAATGAGCCGAAAATACATGATATTTTCTCAAGGAAATTATTCCGCTCAAGTACTTGAGGTTGATGAAATATATCCTCTTTGTATAGAATGATCTTACTCACCGATGTATCGATACCTAAAATCACGCGCGATGTTAGCGGGGGGTACGCGAATTTGGACTACTTGTCATTTGCACTCTCCTAGGGTGTGATAGTAAGAATTATTCTAAAATACACTAGAACTTATCTGTGTACGAGAAGACGAAGTCAGAAAATTCATTGTTAAAAAAATAAATCATCTACTTATACATAACAAAAAATAGTGTGTACATGCGATTTATCTACCATATCAAAATGATCACAATTCTTTAAAAAAGTTTACAACCTTTCCGAAAAATCACGACTCTTCTAAAAATCACTAACTTTTCTAAGTCATAATTTTTCATTTTTTATTCATATCACCCAACATGCAGAGCTTCTATACATGCGTCTACATAAAAAAATATCATCCACTTCTATGAATCTACATAAAATATATCATCTTAAATGTCCATTAATAATCATGGAGTTGCAATTTCATCTTTGACCACCTTCAATATCAACATTAATTTAATGATGGTCGACATACTGACAACGTGAAGGATTCTATATAAAAAAAATTAAAAAGAAAATTCAGAAATAACACAGAATTTCAAATTTATCCGGACATGCATCACGTCATACGTAGCTATTTAATTAAAATGAAAAGAATAGCCAGAAAATCAATAAATTCCACTCGAAAATTTTAGTAATTAGAAAAAAGGTATGATCTCAAAAACTTGCATACATGTTCCTGTTCACTCTAAAAATGCAAATGATTAAAACGTGCATTAGGGTTTCGGGATGACAATTTGTCCGTACTCAAGAGCTAAAAGTTAACATTTGGATATTCTCTCACGGAGGTGTTCAGGGATCGATTTGGATCAATTATTGGTTAAATTAAAATCAAATTAACTTTATCAGTTTTTTAAATTCTTAAAATCAAATCAAGTATAATATATATTTATCGATGTGGTTATTATCGATTTCGTTTTGATTTGGTTTGATTATTCAGTTATAACCATACACAAAAATAAAACCAATAATACATTCAAAATGGAGAAAAAGTGACAACAATCCATTAAAAAAGAAACATTGTTAGAACGACTAATATTATATAACTTTCAATCACAAAACTTTCTGTGAATAAAGTTTAAAAATTCACCAAGAATTGTTATAGATATTCATATACATGAAACCAATAAGATAAATGATCTTATCTTGAGCATTATACTTTCGTAAGTAGATTAAAAAATAAAATTTGATGAAAACATATATAAGATATATCTTTAAGGGTGTGTGTGGAAAGTTAACTGGTAATTGGAACTGGTGTAGTTAAATCCCGTAATTACACATCCTAGTAATTCCTTTGTCCTGTTTGTTTGTCAAAGTGTAGTTACAGGTAATTCTTATTGTCTTGTTCGACTGGACAAATGTAATTACACAGTTAATTTAACAAATTAGATATTAAATAAATAATATTATTACTTTTTTTATTTTATTTGTAGGCTACACAAAATCTAATTTATTATTATCATCACAAATTAAAAAGAATTAATCCTCAAAAAATTAATAAAACAAAACACAAAAATTAAACACATAAGGCATCAAAATATAAAAAAGAATAAAAAAAAGATTTTACTCTAGAAGCTTAGAATGTTGCTAGAAAATGAAAATGTTCAAATAAAAAAAGAAAGTATTGCCTTTTCATATTTCACGTAAAAATATATATTTGAAAAGAAAAAATAAAAAATTTGATATCACATCATGTAATTACACCCAATTCCTAGCCCCTCCATGAGAATTGAAGAGTGTAATTACACTACTTCAATTACACGCAATTCCATTCATACCAAGTAATTGTTTGGTCTACCCGAACATGCCAAAGAGTGTAATTACTAAATTACACCAATTCTCAATTACAGGGGGGCTTTCCAAACAAACCCTAAAATTATTTTTATAAATAATGCATTATGTATGTATAATTATAAAATATATGAATATAATTTATCGATTCGATTTTGTTATTTTTTTAACAAATTCAAACGCAAACGAAATACTATCGATTTTTAAAAAACTAAAATCAAACTAAATCCAACTCAAATAAAATTAATTTGATTCGATTTTTTTATTTAGATCGACTTTTATCCAAACCGTGAACAACCCTATCCTCTGAGTCATTAGCTGATGATCAAGAATATCAAACAGCAATAACACACTTGATTTCTTGTCGTTGTTGATAAATCTTTTCTATCTGTATCTCCAGATTTACATACCCTTTTAGGCAGCCCTTCAAATTCTTAGTTGTTTGTTTTCATCAATTGGTATGTGTTTCATTATTGTTTTCATTTGCTTCGCACATGTATGGTAGTATTTGCGATCCCTATTAGATTGTGAAGTGGTAGATGCAATATTACAATCATATTGACTTTTTGGGGCTTAAATTGTGAAGTGGTAGGTGCAATATTACAATCATATTAACTTTTTGAGGCTCACCACCTGCCATTGATAAGCTGCTTTAAACATTAATTACAACGCATGGGATACGTATTTAGATCCGTGCGACGGCAAATAATTAATGATGAAAAGCAGCAATAGAAAAATTGTGTGTAAGGACAAATAAACGTGAAAAAAAAAAGTACATACTACACAGGATATCAAATAAAGAATATCTTATCTAAATTAACTCAATTTTTAGATTAGTTGTCAAATGGGACAAATTATAAATGAACAAGTCATTGATACAACAAACTTCAACAGATTGAATAGAGCATACTAGTTATTAAAGTCGGGCGGTTCTAGAGATAGAAATGGTGTGGGTATCCTAGTAGACGAAGACTTTAGGGATTATGTGGTTGATGTTAGATGGGTTAACGATAGGATGATGTTTATCAAACTCGTGGTTGGTAAGCATGTGGTAAACTTTGTTAGTGCTTATGCGCCCCTAGTAAGCATAGATGAGGAAGTCAAAAGGATATTTTGGGAAGATCTGAATGAGGTTGTGTGAGGCATAAAAGACAAAAAAATTCTTCATTGAGGGTGACTTTAATGGGAATATCGGAGCAACTGCTATCGGATTTGAAGATGTTCATGGAGGCTTTGCTTTTGGGAAGAGGAACGGAGGTGGGACGTGTCTAGGTGGGACGTGTCTCTTGGATTTTGCCAAAGCTGTTGAGTTGGTTATCACTATCTCATACTTTCCGAAGAGGGAAAACCACTTGATCATCTTCCGTAGTACTGTAGCTAAGACTCAGATGGATTATCTACTTCTCCAGAAGGGCGATAGAAGTCTATGTAAGAATTGCACGGTTATTCCGAGTGAAAATATTTCCACTCAACATAGGCTTCTAGTGATGGATTTGGAGATCAAGAGGGAAACGAAGAAGAAAGTTATTTATGCCCAACTAAGGATTAAATGGGTATGCCTTACTCCTACTCTCTCTCAAGAGATGGAAGAAAAGTTGAGAAATTTAGAAGGTTGGAGTAGTGGCGGAAATGTGAATACTATGTGGGATACTACTGTTGGTTGCATTAGAAAGGTAGCTAGTAGCTATCGAGGTATTAAGAGTTTCGAAAGGGATCTTTGGTGGACGTCAGGGCGATTGGTAGTGGAATGATGACGTTCAGGACAAAGTGAAAAATAAGAAGGTTGCTTATATAAATTGGTTGGAGTATAGGGATGAAGATGATAAGCGAATGTTTAAGGTGATATATAAGACGGCTAAGTCAGAAGAAAAGATGGCGGTGACGAGTGCTAAGACAACAACGTTTAAGCGCCTACATGAGGAGCTAAGTGATAAAGGCAGGGACAAGAGATTATATAGGCTCACTAAAGAGAGAGAAGGGAAAGCTTACGACTTGGATCAAGTGAAGTGCATCAAGGATAAGGAGGCGAAATGTTGGCGGATGGCACTTTCATTAGACTAAGGTGGCAAGCTTACTTTCATAAACTCTTAAATGACAAAGGAGATAGAGATATTGAGCTGGGTGACTTGGCACACTCCTAAAGTCATCGTGATTTTGGTTATTGCAGGCAGTTCAGAGTTGTGGAGGTTAGAAAGGCTATTAGTAGGATGAAGAAAGGGAGCGCGATCGGACCCGACGAAATTCTTATAGATTTTTGAAAGAACATGGTCAAGGATGGCATAGAATGGTTGACTAGACTATTCAATAATGTTATTATGAAGATGAGGAAGATGCCTGATGAATACAGGGGGAGTACAATGGTTCCATTGTACAAGAACAAGGGGAATATTCAAAACTATAACAATTACAGGGGTATCAAGTTGCTAAGTCACACTATGAAGATCTGGAAGAGAGTGGTAGAGATGAGCGTGAGAAGAGTAGTGTCTAATTCGGAGAATCAGTTTGGATTCATGTCGGGGCGGTCAACTACTAAAGCAATTCATCTTGTTCGGAGATTAATCGAGAAATATAGAAAAAGAAAGAAGGACCATCATATGGTGTTCATTGATCTTGAAAAGGCCTATGACATGGTTCAAATGGATGTCCTATGGAGGTGTTTAGAGGTGAAAGGTGTCTCAATGACATATATTAGGGTGACAATTAAGGACAAGTATGATGGAACCAAAACTTGGATAAGAACTGTGGGAGGAGACTTAGAGTATTTTTCCTGTTAAGATAGGACTCCATCAAGGATCTGTGTTGAGCCCTTTCATGTTTGCCTTGGTGATGGATGAGTTGATGTGATATATGTAGGAGGAGATTCTATGGTGTATGCTATTTGCAGATGACATAGTACTAATTGATGAGACTTGGACAAAAGTTAATGATAGGTTGGAGGCTTGGAGACACACCTTGGAGCACAAAGATTCAAACTGAGCAGGACTAAAACAAAATACTTAGAATGCAAATTCAGTGTTGTGAGGGATGAAGCAAACATTGATGTGAGGCTTGCCACTCAATCTATCCTTAAGAGGGAAAACTTTAAGTATCTGGAATCCATCATCCAAAGTAATGGTGATATAGACGATGATATCATGCATCGTATTGGGACAATGTGCACTAAATGGAGGCTTGCCTCGGGAGGATTGTGTGACAAGAAGATACCACCTAAACTCAAATGTGAGTTTTACAGAATGACGATTAGGTCATCTCTGCTATATGGGGTGGAGTATTGGCTAATAAAAAATGAACATGTGTCAGAAGATGCATGTCACAGAGATGAGGATGCTGAGATGGATGTGTGGTTACACCAGGAGTGACAAGGTTAGGAATGAGACCATTCAGGAGAAGCTAGAGGTGGCCTTGATGGTCGAAAAGATGAGGGAAGCGAGACTGCGATAGTTTGGACATGTGCGAAGAAGAAGTGTCGATCCTGCTGTTAGGAGGTGAGAGATGTTAGTTTTGGGAGAAACTCGGAGGGGTAGAGGTATAGCGAAGAAGTATTGGGGGGAGGTGATTAGACATGATATGACAGAACTTGATCTCACTGAGGACATGGCCTAAGATAGAAAGAAGTGTAGGTCGCGAATTAGAGTAGCAGGCTAATAGTAGGATTAGATGTTTTTACATGTTCGCATTATCTATCGTAAATGTGTTAGTTTTATTTTATTTACATACTGTCATATGGTATTCATTATTAGTCGTTCTTTCTATTCCCTTCCCTTCCTTTTTATCATATCTAGTTCTTTCTGCCTACGTATTTTGAGATGAGAGTTCCCAGGAAATAACCTCTCTACTTCTATGGTAGTGGTAAGGTATGCGTACATTCTACCCTCCCCAGACAGCACTTGTAGGATTTTACTGGGTATGTTATTTTTGTTTTTATCGTATGTTTTTAGTTATAAATGTTGTTGGCTTAGTTGTAAACTTGCGATTTTGTTTTAATAGCTTATCGTCTTATGTTAGTCGAGCATGGAGTTTTTGTGAAAATTCTAACTGTTGTTTTTGTTGTTTTCCGCATGATTCTTAAATGTGTTTTCTTTGTTCTTTTTCCTTTTTTATTACTATTAAATCTTCTATTGGTAGATACTAATTTATACATTTTTATGAATATGTGCTTCCTCTTTCGAGTCCATTTCAAACTTTCCCTTTGCAAACCCTTGAGGTTCGAATTCGTCGCTGCATTTTGTAAGTTGCCAAAAAGCTTTTATAAGATTTTGGGAGCCAGATGCGCGTTGTATACACTGATATACTGTATATATACATGCAGTGATACAGGAGATAATTGTGGCTTTAAAGCTCAAAATTTACAGCAGTCTTTTCTAGATATATGGGCCAAAAGCCGATTGTTAGCGGAGAAGCATGTATGTTCCAAGAATTGGTATACAGTTTTTTGAGGAGTTAAAAAAAATAGTGTATACATACACTGATATACACCCATATATAGTGTATATACCACAAATATACATGGAGATATGGGCTAAAGCCCCATTGGACAGCAGCCTGACAGATTTTTTTTTAGATGGGCCTGACAGACCCAAAAATGTAGAATTAAGACAGGTTGAAGAAGAATTAGGCCTGCCAAAATTCAATTTATTTTATTATTATCTATTATTATTTATGAGGGTTCACAAGAAACAGTCTCTCTACCTCTATGAGATAGCGGTAAGGTCTGCGTACATTTGACCCTCCCCAGACGTCACTTGTGGGACTCTGCTGGGTATGTTGTTGTTGTTGTTGTTGTTGTTGTTGTTGTTGTTGTTGTTGTATTATCTATTATTATTTGTTGTGATTTTGATGCTTTGTCTTAACACTAACATTAATTCACTGTTCATGTTATTATTTGTCATTAATCTAATTATTTTTCCAATTTTGCCTCTATTTACGTTAATTTTTATTATCAATGATTTTCTTAAGTGTTGAAAATATTTGTACAATTATTTTTGGTTTGAAGTGATAGTTTATTTTAAAACTTAGTCAATCTTGTGCAAAATTGGTCGATTCTTTCTAGATTAATACAATCTTTCAAATTTAGTCCAGTCTTTTAAATTTTAGTGAACATTCTTTCAAATTTAGCCAATTCTTTCAAAATTAGTCAACTTTTAAACTAGTCAATTTTTTCAAAATTAATCAAGCTTTTAAAAGTTAGTCAACTTGCTAATCGTCGGTCAATCGCAAATTAGCGGTCATTTTGAGTGATTAATTTCTTCTTAAAGTGGAAATTGAACCCTTACCCGTTTCTCTGAAATTTTAGGACTTTTTCTGTTAGGATCTTAAAATTATTTTAAGTTTTCTTAATTTATTTAAAAAAATTAAGTGACGACTCTATTGTTTTTTTTGTAAAAAAATCGATTTTCTCTTAAATTAGTTAAGTTTTAAATTGATTTTTGAATTTTTCTTTAAAAAAGTCATTTTTCACGATCAAGAGAAGTTTTAAACCGATTTTTGAATTTTTCTTTTAAAAAGTCATTTTTCAAATCAACAATCAATATATTGACGGAATATCATATACGACTAATCATCATGGGCGAAATAAATATTTTAGCATACACAACGTGAAAAATCTCTATTAATTTCATCATTGATATTAAATTATTTGACAAACACAAAGAACACGCGTGCGTATAAAAAATGCAAATTTTTGTACTTATTAAAGATGACGGGGGTACCGGAACAACATGTGTAACTGTAGACTGCTACTCCTCTGTCTGTTCTATTTACTTGTCAAATATTTTTTTTATTTGATTTCTATTTTTATTTATTATTTTTGATAAATCAAACCTCAAGTCATTAATATTGAATTAATATTTTTAAAAATATAGTAAATAATATATTTGAGACACTCTCCGTTAATAGGAATAAATAATAAACTCGCTCTTAACAGGTGGGCCAAAGGAGCAACTGTTATGCATTGAATGTCCGTTTGCTGTTTTTGATTTGAGCCATTATAAAAGCCTGCTAAAACTGAAGGAATCAATATACATCAAAACCTCAATTTCTTATTCTTTACGATAATATGGAGATCATTTATTCCTCTACTTTCAACTTTGTTGCATTATTGCTCATATTCTTTTCCTTCTTGTTTATTCAATTTGGCAAATTACGTAGAAAATCATCAATAACACAAGAAAAATTGCCTCCAGGTCCATGGAGACTTCCCATTATAGGGAGTCTCCATCACTTGAGAGGTGCATTATTATTTCCACACCGCACCCTAAAAAATTTAGCGACAAAATATGGTCCAATCATGTATTTACAACTTGGAGAAATTCCTGCTGTGGTCATATCATCGCCTAATATGGCAAAAGAAATACTTAAAACTCATGAACTCGCCTTTGCTACTAAGCCACAACTTACGTCCATAAACATCACTACGTACAATTATAAGGACATTGCCTTTGCACCATTTGGTGACAAATGGAGACAAATGCGTAACATATGTGTTACGGAGCTACTAAGTACCAAAATGGTCAAGTCATTTAGCTCTATTCGGAAGGATGAGATTATGAAACTTGTCTCATCAATCAGCTCCACGAATGGTTCTCGTGTTGTCAACCTTACTGAAGAAATTCTTCGGTATACAAACTCTGTGACATGTAGATCGGCTTTTGGGAAAGTATACACGAATCAGAACGAGTTGATAGATTTGTTGAGGGACGTGTTGGATACATTAGGAGGATTTGATGTGGCTGATTTGTTCCCCTCGTGGAAGATACTTCACAAGATGAGTGGGGTGAAATCAAGACTCTTGAAGCTGCATCAGAAGGTTGATAAAGCTTTGGAGGACATTGTTAATGAGCACATTAAGAATCGAGCACTTGGAAGCAAGGGAAATGGTGATATATTAATAGGAGGTGAAGATTTGGTTGATGTTCTTCTAAGAATTAAGGAGAATGATGAACTTCAATTTCCAATCACAAGTGATCACATAAAAGCAATCATTTCTGTAAGTTCTCTCTTTAGTTACAACAACATATTCATTGAAATCTCACAAGTGAGATTTGGGGTGAATAGAATATACGTAGATCTTACCATTAACTCATAGTAGTAGAGAGACTGTTTCCTAGAAACCATTGTCTCAAAAATCCATAAGCAAAAGTTATCTCTTTAATTTATATATTTATACATGGTTAGTGTACGTAATTTTTCTTATCAGGTCATCCAAAGAATATCTATAAGCAAGCATCCATTAAAAAAATATTTTAATCGTAAAAGTAGGGAAGATTACTTGTTATATGTATTAGGTAAAAGTATATAGGAGCTGGTAATATGATTTTCTTAACACTGACATTACATATAACTAGAATTTATTAAATTCAACATTTAGTTGTACACATTCATATTAGATTGTCTATTACCTTGTATGTATTCGAATATGTTTAATTCTTTAATAGTATTTATGAGTGTATATATGTACTTGTTTGCTGTAGGACATGTTCGCTGCTGGAACTGAAACTTCAGCTGCGACTATTATTTGGGCATTATCAGAAATGATGAGGAGACCAAAAATCATGGCCAAGGCACAAAATGAAGTGAGACAAGTCTTCAAAGGAAAGACAATATTTGATGAAGAAGATCTTGATAAATTGACATACCTAAAGCTAGTGATCAAAGAAACATTGAGGTTACATCCTCCAAGTACTCTACTGCCAAGGGAATGTAGGAAAGAAACGTATATTGATGGATATATGATACCTCCTAAGACAAGAGTACTAATTAATACATGGGCCCTTGGAAGAGATTCAGAAAGTTGGGACGACCCAGAAAATTTCATGCCAGAGAGGTTTGAAAATTGTCCTATTGACTATTTGGGAAATTATCTTGAGTTTATCCCGTTTGGTTCTGGAAGAAGGATTTGTCCAGGAATGCAATTTGGTTTAACTAATGTTAAGCATCCTTTGGCTCGACTCCTCTACCATTTCGATTGGACACTTCCATATGGAACTAGTCAAGAAGAATTGGATATGATTGAAAAAAATGGATTAAGTGCAGCTAAGCAGAAAGATCTGTGTTTAATTGCAATAGAACACACAGACCATGGCTGTTAAATGATGAAAAGTCACAGTAGTATCATGCCTGTAATTAATAATATCCTTTCAGTTTGGTGTATGTTTAATTTGTGTCTCGCTTTCATCTATGAAGTTTACCTAGAAAAAGTAATGAGCAAATAATATGATCTACGATTTAAGTTTGTTTTTTCTAGTATATTGTTTGTATGATGTCACTTTGTAGGGATCGATGCTCCACCTCCTCTGGCACGTGGCTAGTTTATCAGTATTCAAAACTAGTGGTAGTAGTGAGCCCTTAGTTTGGATCTTTGCCTGTTTTCTTCATGCTTCGTAATTTCGGACGAATGTATATTTTTGGCTTTTTAAGAACTGGAGGCTTTTACTTTCAAACTTATTTTAACGTTCTTTTTATTAAAGGAAAATCGAGATCATGCACTGGTTCCTGTTAAGTCATGATTAGATGATATATTTTGGACAATGATGTATGTTTGAGATGTTTCCTTTTAACTAAAATGATTTTCCTAAGTCCCTTTCCCATTTAGTTTCCGCATTATGTATATGTTTACCTATGAATGCTTGATGTGCTAAGATGACTTGGATGAGGTACCTAGGAGTTTCTCACTTGTCGTGTTACAACTAGGCCCTAAGCTTGGGTCTACAATTTCTTTTAAATTATTACGAATGTTCTTTCAACCTTTTCGTTAGCAGCAAATCGATCTGCAAGAAATCTTTGACATCTCTACTCTTTTTTATATTGTTCCTTAAGGATTTCAAAATTAAGTGTTAGATCATTATCAAGCTCATGCAATTTGATCATTTTTATTTCTTGTATGCGAACTTTTTTCATTAGTGTTAATTTCATTTATATTAATGCATAGTCAAGATTCATGGAACCAAGTACAATCATGAGATGTGTTCATATTAATAAATTTAGAAGAAGATAAAATAAGTAATGTTCATAATTAATCAATTAAATAAATCATATATATATATATATATATATATATGAAGAAAAGTAAATTAAATAAAACTGAAGTAACAATAATAATTCAAAATACATTTATCACATATAAAAGTGGATCCATCTCAAAATACTTAACACAATATTATCATTTATTTCTCTATTTCATTATCGTCAAATAATATCAAAAGTATTTGTTAGACGTCATATTCCCAATAATTCAATAGTATGAGTTATATAATACTCCCCCATCAACTTTAGTTGGCCCATATTGATTTGGTACATGGATTAAGAAGTAGTAAATGATGGAACAATTTTATCAAATTTTCCTTTAAATATAATAAATATGATCTTTTGAAAAATGTAATAAAGAAATGATTATAATTAATGATAAGAGTAAATTAGAAACTAAGTGTAAAATTGTCTTTTAATTTCATAAAGTGAACAAATATTATTGAATATTACAAAATAATATATGGACCAAATAAAATTAAAGGGATGAAGTATCTCTTTATAATAAAAAAATGGGTGACAACTGAAGCATTTATGTTCGCTAACTTTGATTTAAAAGTCAAACTCCCCCAATTTATCACACTTTAATAGCTTTTCTTAGTAGAGTATCTTTTTTCATGTCCCTGACATCTGTACAAACCTCTATTGACTTAGGAATAAGTAACTTTCAAAGAAGTAAGTGCAGCTTTGATTTATTCCCCTTTTTAGCTTAGGTCTGTTCCTCAAAAAGTCATATTTTCAATGTGACATTATCACATTAATTGGTATGTCCCTAATTGACACACCAGTTAACCACCACCAAACTTTACAGCTAGCTAGGGTGTGTATGTTATGGAAAAAAAATAAATGAATTTTCATAGTGAAAGTGGAAAAAAAATAAGTTTTGTAAGTGATAATTCACATCATAATAATTTTGAGATAACATGTGAAATTATTTTATTTTATTTTTGATTATAAATAATAATCCCTAAACAACCTCAATAGAGTTTGCCTAGGTTACATACAGATGTTCTTGATATAATATTTTTTGTTTATTTATTAAAATTTCAGAAAATAAGCTATTGTTTTTTATAAAATATATTATCAATGAAAAACATTTTTTTGGTACCAAACACACCACTAGTCTCTTCCATATTTCTTTTCATACATTGAATTTGCAGTAAGTATGCCGTAACAAAATCTTCCATGTCCCTATATGTGCATACTTTCATTAAAGAATGGGTCTTAGTCTTTCAATTCCTATGAGATGATCGACGGCTATTAATTTTTATTTATTTTATGTTACTGTTTATTGGAAAATTAATACAGCTTAAGTTTAATTTATACGAGGGTCATGAACTTGCATCTTTCTTTTAACTTTTTAGGTTTATTTATTAACAATTAAATATGTTCGATGATATAAGTAAAATCGAGATAAAGATCATATCATGTATATATATAATGGAGAACGTTAGGCTCGTCTACGTGCTATTCTCACATAATACTTATTCAGTTTTTTTTGTTAAATAAATCAAATTAAATAGTCCAAAAAGTTAAAAAAAAATCAAAAGGCGTTGTTTCTTATTAAATGATGCTTCAGCTTGTCACAGTCATTCAAAAAGTCACAATCATTTAAAAAAATCACAACCCTTCAAAAAAGCTACAACCCTTCGGAAAAGTCATGACTCTTCGAGTTTGAAAAAAATCATAACACTTCAAAAAAGTCACAACTCATTGAAAAAGACACGCTCTTTCAAAAAAATCATAATTCATAACTATTCGAAAAAGTCTTAACTTTTCAAAAAAGTCACAACTCATTGAAAAAGTCACAACCTTCTGAAGAATTCGCAATCCTTCAATATGAAAAATTATCTACTTTTAATATAATAAATATACTATAAAATATAAAAAATATACTAAATTGATCTTTAAGTTGGGAGGATTATAGAAATCTCTTTAGAAAAGTCACAACCTTTTGAAAAAATGACAACAAATTCAACAAAGTCGCAACTCTTCGAAAAAGTCACGACCATTAGGAAAAGTCACAACCTTTCGAAAAAGTTACAACCCTTTAGAAAAGTCACAGTTATTCGAAAAAGTCACAACTCTTCAAAAAAGTCATAATTTTTCAAAAAAATCACAACCCTTAGGAAAAGTCACAATCCTTTGAAAAAGTCACAACCATTCCAAAAAGTCACGACTCTTTAAAAAAGTCACAATTTTTTGAAAAAATCCAACTTTTTGGAAAAGTCAGTATCTTTAAAAAAAGCCACGATCCTTCAATGTGAAAAATTATCTGCTTTCAATATAATATAATAAAATAAATATAACATAAAACATAAAATGATACTAAATTGATTTTTCAGTTAGGGATATTATAGTAACCTCTTTAAAAAAGTCACAACCCTTCGAAAAAGTCACAATTATTAGGAAAAGCCACAACTCTTCCAAAAAGTCACAATCCTTCGAAAAATTTACAACCTTTCGAAAAAGTTAAAACTCTTCGAAAAGTCACAAATCTTCGCAAAAGTCACAGCTCCTTGAAAAAGTCACAAGCTTTCAAAAAGTTATAATTCTTTAATGTGAAATTATATGCATTCAATATAATATAGTATAATTAAATTAATATAATATATAATATAAAAATATACTAAATTGATTTTTAAGTTGGGAGTATTATAGTAATTTAATATTCAAGTTACGGAGTTCATACTTTTAAGATAGTATAGACCCTTCTAAAAAGTCACAATCTTTCGGAAAAGTCACAGTCCTTTGAAAAAGTCACAACACTTCAAAAAAAGTCATAACCCTTTGAAAAAGTCACAACTCTTCAAAAAGGTCACAACCCTTTAGAAAAGTCATAACTCTTTGAAAAAGTTACCAATCCTTAAAAAGATCTCATTCCTTCAAGGTCAAAAATTATCTATTTTCAATATAGTAAAATATATTTGAATAAATATGATATAAATATTAAAAAGATACTAAATTAATTTTTAAGTTGGGGTCTTATAGTAATTTAATATTCAAGTTAGGGAGTTAAAGAACTATTGAAAAATCAATTATATTGAGAAATAATATTATAATTCAAATGTGACACCCCCGTGAAAAGACCAAAATACCCCTAGAGTTGACCATGTGTGTAACACGTCTTCCCATGCTCCATTTGCAAATTTGAGACCGGATTTGCGATCAGATAGAAAAATTGAGTCGTAAAATGGTCTCGACTCAAATTTTAAGCAACCGAGGCAAATTAAAAATTTTGCTAATTCTTTTCGGGCAGTAAGGTTTTCGCGCCCGGGGCGCGACGCACCTGGGACGCGGAACTACACTTAGGAAGTTTTTAAAATTTTCAACGGAAAGCCATTTCGCGAAAAAAATGAAAATTATATATGTCCGCATCTGAGGCGCGATGCGGACAAGACCTGGAATTATGTATGTCTGCATCTGAGGCGCGACACGGATATGTATAAAAAAATTTGACTTTCGCTCTTTTGATTAAGGGAGGGTAATTCCGACCTTTCCCACTCTCCTTAGACCTTAAGCAGTCAATTTTCATGCAATTTATTGATAAAAACACCATACCCTTTCCATTAATGTTAGATTAAGTTCAAGAATATCCAAGTGTAGAACCAAGAACAATTAGGGCTTCCAAGAAATTCCTTCAAGTCTTCTAAGAATTCTTTCACCAGGTATGTAAGGCCCTCCAAAAACTATTTTTTCGATATTTTAGAAATTATACGTTAGTTTCATCCAAGAATTTTCAAGTACTAGTTGAGATCAAAGTTCATGTATTACTATGAAGTTCATTAAATTTCCATTCATATGTATAGATTCTTGATAAGTATTATGATTCTTGATTTCTTTACTATTAATTTGAGATATTGTTACTAAGATTTGGAACTCTGGATGAACTTCTGTAAAATTTTGTATGAGTTTCATGTATACTCATAAAATTTACAGTTTGAGTTAAGTTTAAGAATCATTTTTAGAACTGTTTTTGCACTTTACCTGAGTAACCCAGAATGTTTTAAAATACTTGAGTTGATACTAGTTTTAGTCAAGCCAAGGAGTCCAGATGAGAACGTTTCAAAAAAGTTAAGATGGGCTAAGTCCCCAAAAGACCAAAGATATATTGAGAATTCAAATCCTTTAAGTTATGAGCTATATAAAAGTTATTTTGGGGAGTAGTATTGAGCACCGATATGAGTGAGAGTAGAATTAATTACTTGAACTCATAAACTA
Source organism: Solanum ossicruentum (assembly GCA_025774065.1). Lineage (NCBI taxonomy): Eukaryota > Viridiplantae > Streptophyta > Magnoliopsida > Solanales > Solanaceae > Solanum > Solanum ossicruentum. Next base: position 17,241,478 of record JAOTQR010000092.1, on the reverse strand, counting down.
TGTAGACAACATATGATAGGATTGTACCGAGGTACATTCCTCATTAGCCACTGAGATGTCCCAGTTTTGGGATGGATCCATTCCCCTAGTCTTTCGTCCCCTATCCTGGCAAAGTACGGGACAGCTCCGCCAGCATGGGCAAGATGTTGTATCACCACGAAGCTCATAGTGGTAGTTGTCGATTAAAGAAATTCCCAAAATTAAAGCAATTATGTTTTTGTACAGATTTTTAGCATGTTTACTTCCATCATGTTTATTTTCAACATACAGAGTACCTATTACTTATGTTACTCTATTTTGAGATATGATTATGTACTTTGAAATATTGCATCACCCTGAGTTCCTGTTTTGGCCACCTTACATACGTACATTCTATGTACTGATGTCCTTAGGACCTACATCATTTTATGATGCAGACGCAGGTGACAGAGTCCCTCAGCAGCTGCTTCGTTGAGGACTAGACATCATCCAAATATCGGTGAGGCCTCTTCTCAATCTGAGGCTTGAAGTTGTTTATGTTTTCTTTTCAACATTTACTTTCAATTATGTCTACTTGGGGCATGTCCAGGTAGTCCTTTCAGACTATTCTAGTAGAGGTTCCATACACTGTGTCAGATACTTCAGTTCTGGTTGATTGATTTAACTATTGAACTATTTCCCCTTTTCAGTTTATTCAAACAAGTTTAGTAACTTTATGTTTATTATTTAAAGACTTTCTACTATTATTTAAGTCTTACACTGAGTAAGTAGCCAGGTCAAGTGGTTTGCTTGGGACCAATAATGGTTCTGAGTGCCAGTTACGTCTAAGGTATAGGCTCGGGGCATAACAAACTTGGTATCAGAGCATAAAGTTCAAGAGTCCTAGGGAGTCCATGGAGCCGTGTCTAGTAGAGTCCATATTATGATTGTGAAGCGCGCCACATCAATAATGGGGAGGCTACAGGGCATTAGGAAGTGTCACCATTAATTGTTATTCTTTGCCTACTGCTTCAGAGTTTACCTTTGTTAAGTCCCTCCTAACTCGTGCATTCACGTCGTGTTTTTGTCTCAGATCATGCCTCCACGCAGAGCCGACGGGCCAACAAGGGGCAGAGGTGCCCATCCAAGAGAAACGCAAACCATCCTAGCTCAATTCTTGAGGGACCTAGAGGTTCAACTGTGCCTGTGGAGTAGCCATAACAAGCAAACATCTCCAATGCTGAGCTACGCCAGGCCATCCAAACGTTGGCTCAGGTGATCACTATATAAGGAGGTCGCCAGGAAGACGACAGAAATGATGATTCGGATACCGCTAGGGTTCAGGATTTTCTGAGGATAAACCCACTAGAATTCATGGGTTCTAATATGAAAGAGGATCCTGAGAATTTCATTGAGAAGCTCAAAAAGTGTTTCAGGTTTTGCATATTGGTGATACTGAGCGAGTTGAGTTGGCTGCGTACCAGCTCAATAGGGTAGCTAGACTCTGGTTTGATTAGTGGAGAGGAAGCTGGGTAGATGGGGCGCCAACTATTAGTTGGGCAATGTCTGAGGAGGTCTTTCTGGGATACACTTTCCTAGAGAGATGCGACAGGTGAAGGTAAGGGAATTCCTGAAATTGAAAGAGGAGAATATGAGTGTGCGGGAGTTCAGCCTCAAGTTTACTTAGCTTTCCCATTATGCTCCAACTATAGTGGCATACATGCGTACTAGGATGGACTTGTTCGTGTCAGGACTCTCTTTGTTGACTAAGAGGGAGGGTAGGAATGCTATGATGATCGAGGATATAGACATAACCTATTTGATAACGTATGTGCAGCAGGTAGAGGAGGAGAAGATGCAGGATAGGGAATAGTTCAGGAGCAATAGGGGTAAAGATCGGTAAGAGAAGGGATGGAGGTGGACACCACTCATCTTTTCAGCATAAGACATCCGGGCCAGTACCATCATCTTCTAGTGCACCTGCACCAAGGGATAGGAATGAGCAGGGATCACAGAATTGCACGTTCTCGGGCAGCCAGTCATAGGGTAGCATCGCTCAAGGATCGAATTGATATCCTACTTGCGGGAAGTGTGGAAAGCCTCATCCCGGAGAGTGTCTTATGGGCACAAATAACTTCTTCAAATGTGGTCAAATGGGACACTTCTTGAAGGATTGACCTATGGGAAGGCAGAACGTGAGGGATAATAGATCACAGTCAATCGATTCAGCATCGCAGGATAAGCCGCCTCAGAGGGGCACTATATCAGGGGTAGACGGGGACACAAACCGCTTGTAGATGGCCAGCAGACAGGAGCAGGAGAACTCACCAGATGTGGTTACCAGTATGCTCAAAATCTTTACTTATGATGTCTATGCATTGTTAGACCCATGTGTCACATTGTCATTTGTGACTCCATATGTAGCTATAAAGTTTGGGGTTAATCTAAAATATCGTCTTGAGCTTTTTAGTGTTTCCACTCCTACCGGAGAGTTTATTTTAGCCCAAAGAATTTATAGGGGTTGTCCTATCTCAGTTTATCATAAGACTATTGTAGCTGACTTGGTGGAGTTAGACATGGTAGATTTTGATGTCATCCTAGGCATGAATTGGCTTCATGCTGGGTATGCCTCGATAGATTACAGAATTAGAATATTCAAGTTTCAGTTTCCTAACGAACCAGTCTTAAAGTGGAAGGGTAGCTCAGTTTTTCCTTAGGGTCAATTTGTCTCATATCTCAAAGCTAGAAAGTTAATTTATAAAGGGTGCATATACCACCTAGTCAGAGTTCAGGATTCTCGTGCTGAGGCACTATCTCTTCAGTTATCCTAGTTGTGAATGAGTTCCCAAAAGTTTTTCCTAGGGATCTTCCCGGGGTCCCTCCTGATAGGGAGATAGACTTTAGGATAGATACTTTTCCAAATACTCAGCCCATAGCCATTCCTCCATATCGTATGGTTCCTTCGGAGCTAAAATTGTTAAAGTTACATATGAAAAATCTCTTAGATAAAGGTTTCATTAGACCAAGCATCTCACCTTGGGGTGCTCCAATTCTCTTCGTACGTAAGAAGGATGGTTCTCTTCGAATGTGCATAGATTACCGTTAGTTGAATAAGGTCACCATAAAGAACAAGTATCCTCTTTCCAGGATTGATGACTTAATCTACCAATTTCAGGTGCTACTTGTTTCTCCAAAATAGACCTTAGATCTTGGTATCATCAGCGTAAGGTTAGAGAGAGGGAGAGAGAGAGAGAGAGAGACATTCCTAAGACAACTTTCAGAACCCGCTATGGTCATTTTGAGTTCTTGGTTATGTCTTTTGGACTGATGAACGCACTAGCAGCATTCATTGATCTCATCAACAAGGTGTTGAAGCCATACCTAGATATGTTCCTTATTGTGTTCATAGATGACATCCTGATCTATTCTCGTAACAAGGAGAAGCATGCGGACCATCTCAAAGTTATCCTACAGACCCTTAAGGATCATCAGCTATGTGCTAAAATTTTCTAAGTGTGAGTTATGGTTGGCATTTGTGGCATTTCTGGGGTACATCATGTCTGGTGAAGGTATTCAGGTCGACTCCCAAAAGATTGAGACAGTAAAGAATTGGTCAAGGCCCACAACTCCATTAAAGATAAGGAGTTTCTTAGGCTTGGTGGGGTATTACAGATGGTTCGTAGTGGGGCTTTCTTCTATATCAGCTCCTTTGACTAAAATCATGCAGAAGAAGGTTAAGTTCGAATGGTCAGAAGCTTGTGAGAAGAGTTTCTAAGAGTTAAAAACTAGGCTGACCAACACCCCGGTCTTATCCCTACCCGAGGGGGCTGATGACTTTTTGGTATATGCTTTCAAAGTTGGGCTGGAATGTGTATTGATGCAGAGGGGAAAGGTGATAGCATATGCCTCCAGACAGCTTAAGACCAATGATAAAAACTACCCAACTCATGATCTTGAGCTAGCTACAGTGGTGTTTGCTCTACAGATCTGGAGATACTATCTTTATGCTGGACACATGGATGTATGGGCCATAAGAGCTTGCAATATGTATTCAGTCAAAAGGAGTTGAATTTGTGGAAGAGAAGGTGGTTAGAGCTGCTAAAGTAATATGATATGAGCATCCTCTATCACCAGGTAAAGCTAATGTAGTTACTGATGCTCTTAGCAGGTCAACCATGGAAAACATTGTTCACATAGAAGACGGAAAGAAAGAATTAGCTAAAGAAGTGCACAGACTTGCCCGTTTGGGGGTGCAAATTAATGATTCCGATGAAGGTGGTGCCATTGTTAGAAATGGCGTCGAGCATCCTTAGTGGCGGAGGTGAAAGAAAAGCAAGACAGGGATCCTATCCTCCTCCAATTGAAAGAAGATGTTCAGAAACAGAAGATATTGGTGTTTGCCAAAGGGGGAGATGGAGTCTTGAGATATCAAGGCAGGTTGTGTGTGCGGAGTGTTGATGGTCTTAGAAATAGGATCTTGGCTGAAGCTCATAATGCCAGATACTCTATTCACCCTGGTGCCACAAAGATGTATAGATATTTGCGAGAAGTTTATTGTTGGGGCGGCATGAAGAGGGATATTGCAGAGTTTGTGTCTAGATGCTCGAATTGCCTGCAAGTTAAGGTAGAGCACCAAAGGCCTTGGGGTGTAGCCCAGAACATAGAGATTTCAGAATGGAAGTGGGAGATAATTAACATAGACTTCATAATAGGCTTATGTCGAACCCGTAGATAACATGATTGGATATGGGTTACAGTAGATAGAATAACCAAGTCAGCTCACTGTCTACCAGTCAAGACGACTGATACAGCTGAGGACAGAGGAGCTCAGTTCACAACACAATTTTAGAAGTCCTTTTAGAAGGGGCTTGATACGAAGGTGAACCTTAGTACAACTTACTACCCTCAGATAGATGGGCTAGTAGAGCGAACTATACAAACCCTTGAGGATATGTTGAGGGCATGCATGATAGACTTTAAAGGTAGCTTTGATGATCACTTACCCTTGATTGAGTTATTCTACAATAATAGTTTCCAGGAAAGCGTACATATGGCACCGTATGAAGCTCTTTATGGGAGAAGGTGTAGATCACCTATTGGGTGGTTTGAAGTTAGTGAAGCTGGTTTGATAGGACCTGATATAGTTAATCAGGCTATGGAGTAGGTAAAGGTTATCCAAGAAAGGCTAAAAACAATCCAGAGTCGACAAAAGTCATACACTAATGTTAGGAGGAGAACTCTGGAATTTGAAGTAAGTGATTGGGTGTACCTGAAGGTATCACCAATGAAAGGATTTATGAGATTCGGGAAAAAGGTAAAGCTCCGTCCACAATATATTAGCCTACCAGATTCTGAGAAGGGTTAGTGGTGTAGCTTACTAGTTGGAGTTACCAGCAGAGTTAAGCACTATACACCCAGTATTTCATATTTCTATCTTAATAAATGCTTGGACGATCCCTCTCTAGTTGTTCCTATTGTAAGTGTGGGAATTAAATACAGCTTGTCATATGAAGAGATCCCGATGCAGATATTAGACCAACAAGTTCGCAAGTTGAGGACGTGTCACACCCCTCCCTGGGGTCGTGACCAGTGCCCGTTAGGGACACGTACACACCTATTTAGTCGAACCTCACTCAAATCCTAACTTAGGATTCTACCGAAATTTCGGCAGAGTTT
>JAOTQR010000092.1:17204933-17217608 GCA_025774065.1 Solanum ossicruentum | reverse complement strand
TTGTTAAAGCAAAGACGTTTTCAGCCATTAAGATTTTATATATATATATATATATATATATATATCTTCTTTTCCATACATGATTAATTAATCAAGCATAATAGAGATCGCAAATTTATTTGATTAAGGCAGCTTCCAATCATGATAATAATTCACAAAGAACAGATTAATCATATCACAATAAATTACGTACTATTTCTTCCACTAAAAATCTGTAATTATACTCTTCAATTTAATTTTAAAATCTACCAGTAAATGTTATTTATTTTTCCATATTAGAATACTGATACCAATCAATTAAATCAAACTTTTGAAAATTTAATTCATTGATTAATTTAATCCTGTATTTTTATGCTTAAATTATTTCAAGAGATTGATATATAATTCACCTACAGATTTTTCATGTGATAATCATAAGCAACCATCTTCTATCTCAAATTCGAGACATGATTCTAACTAATTGTTATTTCTCTAATGTGATTTGTCATCATCTAATCTAGTAGGAATAAAGTGACTAATAAAGTCTAACCTTTTAATAGATTAAAATAATAAATCAAACTACATAATATCTATATCAAAATTAAGAGTATAAGTACATGTAATCGACTAAATAATTTATTTATTTTAATATATATATATATATATATATTTAGAACACAGACAAGCATCTCTACTTGGACTGTTCAATACATGTGAAATGTACTAGTACAAGAAGTTGGAGTGTAATATTACCATTCCCATACTTAAGATCGAGTTATATTTAACCTTGTTATATAGCGTAATCATCAAGATGTTTGTCTTATTTCTTGATTGTGAACATTAATCTATAACTTATAAGAACAAAATAATTTTAATCTTCAGTGTATGAGTTAAATAAATTCTATACAAAAAATTGTTTACTATATACACAATAGACACATAATATGAATATAATGATCACTACTAACTAATTTTTCAAAATATTATTTACCTTATAAAGAAGAAGGTCTGTATTAATCCACATAAATCTCTGAATATAAATCCTTCATTAGTATATTGCAACACTATCCAGACAAGATTATTACATAGTACATTACTTGCTTTGCCTTTTGTTTGAAGAAACATGAAATCAAACATATTGATGAAAGTAAAGAGAAAAGGTAGTTAAAGATAACGTTTTAGATATTCATCCATACGAGTATAACGAACTTCAGGATAGAGGGCAGAGGCTTCTTCAGCATTTTGTCCAATTTCAAAGTTTGTTAAACAACCTTCATAAAATATGTGGTAGAAATGCCCCACTCCTACCTGCCCAGCATAATCCATTTCTGCATCAAATATCAAGTCAGATTTCTCTATAATAATGATTATTCTCGATAACAACATTTCATTATAATTATTGAATTTTCTTTTAGAATCGACTTATTATATGTTCTCTGTAACAATGTTCAGTTGTATCATATTTGACTGCACATGAATGTTGTTCTCTTGTTTTAGTGGGAGCAAACGTTTTTAAATTCTTATACTTTATTTTGAAAAAGTGAGTAAAGATTCTTTTAGTACAAAAATTAAATTATTGCACTTAGCTTTGCAAGCATCAATCAGATACTAGTAATATATATTATGGAGAAAATGTACAAGTACCCCCAAACTATAATCAAAATTTTAAAAATATATTTAAATTTTAATTTGATTCTATTATTCTTTTGAATTTATTTTTATAGCAATTAAATATCTTTTATTTGTGTGCTTAACACGCCTAACCAGCTAAATTATATTGTATGTAATACATGTGCGGACCCCACATGCCATGCAGGCAAAGAAGGGGCATTACATTACGAAAAAATAAGTTTAGGAGAGTAATAGAACCAAGTAAAAGTTTAAGTGTGTCTGAATCTATTTTTTCATAATTTAATGCACTTTATTTATCCTTAACCATATGCCTAAGTTTTTGTGTGTAATACACGTGCAGACCCCATATGCCACGTAGGCAAAGAAGTTCAGGGGTAATAGGATCAAGTTAAATTTTAAGTGTATCTCTGAAATTTTGGTTATAGTTAGGAGGGTACTTGTGCATTTTCCCTATATTATAATAAGATGATCTTGAAATAATATTTACATATTCAACTACATAAGATACTACTATAAATTACATTCTTATTGTTAAATCACATATTCCCTTCATTTCAATTTGTTTGATCCATTTTAAAAAGAATAATCCTTTATTTTTTATCAACTTTTTAATTTCAAATTTTCACATGGTATATTTAAGATCACAAAACTTAAAGATTTTTTTATTGAACTTCGTATCAAGTTAAAACAGATCGGTCAATTTAAAACAGTAAGAGTACTATAAAAGAATAACGGGAGTTATAGCAAAGATGATCAAGTTAAACTCAAAGAAAATTAAGAAGTACCCCTCAATCTCTCTTTAAACTTCTTATTTTATCTTTAATAAAAATATTATCGCATATTTAAGAGGGGCACAAGTTTTAATTGTTTGCCTAAATCAGTTAAAAAATATTATTAACATGATGTGATATTGTTTATCTTGAACCAAACACCCACATTTTTACTTAAAATATATGCCTCACACTATTTAAAGATCATACATTTTATACGTAGTTTTCCAACCTATTTCAGTTACTAATGCGGGACTTAGTTCGCACACCCAACAAAAGTACAAATATTATTTATCATATATTTAACATCACAAATTTAAAAAATAATCTTCATTCTTAATTTCTTTATCGAATCAAATTATCTCACAAATTAAAATATATTTGTGTTTCGAGTTTGGACATAGGAATTTATTACCTTTCATGGAAGACAGGAAATCTTGTGGAGAGATGCTAACTTTTTGAAGCTCTGTTCCTTTAAGGTTTTCCCACTTGGCTATTAATTCCCTTTGAGTCAGAATGTTTTCTGGTGGTCTAAGGTACACTGTCTTGTTCATTGTCCTTGGATCATCTATGCTTTTTATAGTGTAGCTTGCTATGTCATCTTCGTCCATGTATACCACTGTATATACATATGATTAGCCTCAATAATTAAGAAAAAATAAGAGTCAAATTTTACAAACTATAAATACAGTAATACTTAAAAGCTAATCCATTAGTTTCATTATATATGACGATATATGGTTTTTCATTTCTCAAGTATTTGTTAATTTACAAAATCGAGATATAAGTAAACAAAATTATTCTTGAAAAGAATTCCTCCATTATTAATTTTAGTATTGATGGATAAGGTAAATAAATGGAGTTTGTTTTAAAAAGTCCAAGAGTAAATTAGTAACAATGTTCCTTTTTTTTTTTTAATTTATGATTTCTTAAGGAACATATAAAATAAAAAATGGATAAGTAATATGAGATAGAGGAAGTATAATATATTTAAGATGTATCACAAGTTCCACGAATATTTGAATTTAATAATAATATAAAATTTGTACTCTTTCTGACTCGTTTTATGTGGCATCCTTACCTTTTTGGTTTGTCCCAAAAAGAATATTACCTTACTCTAATTGGAAACAATTTATCTTTAAAATTCCTTTTTTTACCCTTAATGAAATGATTCTCATCCACACAAATATCTAAGAATGATTTTAGATCATAAATTTTACAAGTCTTCCTTTTTTCCCTTAAATATCGTACCAAGTCGAAAGATGCAATGGAACAGAGGAAGTATTATTTTTCTTAAATTTCATGCTCAATCAAACACCATCGTCATATCAGTTATGGAATGGAGAGATAATTTTTTTTGAATAAGCATAATGTTGTGTACCTTTAACATTGCCATCTCCATAGAGAGAAACTTTTTGCTTAGGAGGAACAAGAGTTCCAAGTTGAGAAAGGTTTCCAACAAAGTAACCAGCAAAGCAATTAGCAGAAATGTAAGTATAAGGAATCTGAGCTGCTTCTATGGCTTTTCTAACTTCCATTTTCTCATCAAATGTCACTCTTCCTGGTTCTAGTGCATTTCCCATCAGTGCTGGATCCATACCAAATTCCGATGGCAAGAATCGCTGTCCATTTTTAATTAATATGAATATCATGATAAAATACAGACGCACTTTATTCATTATTGCTTATGATGTATACCAAGTCTCCATCGTAGACAAAACAAAAATGAATATGAAAAAAGTACTGGATAAATGAAATAGTGGTAGATACTAATAAATAAGTATTTATCATCTTTGTCTTTTAATAATACTAGTGTCATTAAGTTGGTATCAGTAGGGGCTCAATAATTATTTATACAAATTAATTCTTTTAGATATTTTTTTTTTAAAATTAATACTTAGAACAAAATAATGCAAGTAAGCAAATAGATACTAGTGAGTTAATTAACATATATAACTAAAGTTTTTTATACGTGCAATTCGCAGGCAATGTTTGATAAAAATGACTATATTTATCGTTTCTATTTGTATAGCTTACGGGTCCAAATTGTATAAATTCAGAATTTATATAATTTGGTTCCAAATTGTATAGATCTAGAATTTTTTCTAATTATATAATCTAGAATTTGTATATGATTATCCTAGCTTGTGTATAATTATCATGTTAACACATTTCATTTGAATAAATTCTGAAAAATTCCTAAATGTATAAATAAAGAATTTGTATGTACTTATCTATTTGTGTATTGGCAACGAATAATACAAATGAATTTGTATATTGATAGTATATTAAATAAATGAAAATATTCATAGCAAATGAAACATAATTATGAAGCATAATTTAGTAAAATATAGCTAAAAAATATAATTAAAATACATATTACTGACTATTTATGAAAATTCTGGTCCTAGTATTAAACTAAAATGTGCAAAAATAGCTTTTAGCTATAGTTTTGTACAATAAGTTACCGCAATCTCACATAATTGTGAAGTCAAATTTGTGTTCAAATATTTAGAAATGTTTAAAAATTTGACCGCAAATTCTGATGATTCGTTAGAATTTATCACAAGTCAACACGCAAATTTAAATTCATTAAGATATGTTTTCTTTTGCAAAAATGCATGTTAGAAAATATGAGAAAATATTGTATGTTATCATCACTAGTGATAAATAATGCATGAATAATTTGTGTATCATGTATATATTAGTTATGTAAAACTTAGTTATTAATTTTTTAATCATTCTATGTTTTACGATGTATAAAATAATGTATATAGATTTTCTAATTTATTAGGCAACACAATTTGAATAAAAAATGTCTCTCGATAATTTTTTTTACAAAATACAAATCTTTATTTGCTCAATCGGCAGTTCGAATTACTGGCATTTAAAAATGTAGATGGAATTTAATAGAGAGTATCTAATGTAATTATGTATATTGCAACTTGGCAAAAAATTGAAAGAACAATTTAATCAGAAAACTAATTTAAATTTACTAATATGTCCCTGGACAATCCTAAAATGCTCCGTAATCTCTTATGCTCTCTGTGTATATTTTTAGTTGTCCCTATTGACTTGTCATATTAATTAAGAAATAATAAATTATACGAATAATTTTGTCAAATCACCTTTTGAATATAATTAATAAAATGAATAATGGGAAAATGACTATAATTAATAATAAACGTGAATTAGGAATAAAATGTAAAATTATCTCTTAATTTCATAAATTAGACAACTATTATAATATAGAGGCCAAGTAAGGATAGACCATGAAGAGAGTAATAAATATTCCCTCCGTATATCTTTACTTGCAATTTATACTATTTTGAAATGTTCAATAATATTTGTTCACTTTATTAAAATCAAGATAATTTAATTCTCAATTCTTAATTTATCTTTATTATTAATTATAATCATTTTTCTATTATATATTATAAAATATTATATTTATTATATTCAAAAAATAATTTAATAAAATTATTTCTATTATTTATTGCTCGTAATCCGTGTGACAGATCAAGAACAACTGAAAATAGACGGACTGAGAGAAAATATAGTAGGTGGGTGGGAATGGATTAACATTGATGAAAGCGTTACACTGTATTCTAGAAGTTTGGGAGAATTACAAAGTTGGTCACTGAAAGGTGTAATTACTAATTTACTCCCATCCATCTTTATTTGTTTATATTATTTTGAGATATTTAATAATATTTATTTTATTTATAAATTAATTAATAATTTAATATTTTAATTTTATTATTAAATAACATTATTTTTAATATTTAAATGAGTATAATTTAATAAATTTATTTATATTATTTATAGCTATTTAATCTTTATACTAAATTAATAATTAATTAGCCATCCTTATGAGTCAAGTCAAAGTTTCATAATGGGACCGTAATGTGTCCACCAACTTTTCATCTTTTTCTACGCTGGAAGATTTTATAGGATAATAATGTGTTCTGATATTTTTTCTTGACATTATTTATTTTAACTTTAGTTTTATTTAAAACTCAAATCAAATCCTTCCTATGATATACTCCATGTGTTTCATATTAACTAAACTATTGAGTCATTTTACATATATTAAGAAAAATAAATAAAGATAAAATTTAATCATATTTTTTATTTTTACTCTTTTAAACTCCACACACTCATTTAATGCATCATTTATTTCTTATACAAAATTCAACTTTAGAAACTTAATTAATAAAAAGTAAAATTAGAAAAAGTTTCCAACACATCCCTTGAAAAGTGAACAAATCATTTATTTTCAGATATCAAAAATTTTCTCACAATTAACTTAATATAAAACAGAGGAGTAATCAATAACTCATTTGTCGTCCTTGACTAGAGATTTTAAGTTCGAGTCACCTTATGTACAAAATCATCTTTATTAGAGAGCGATTTACTCCTAATACTTATACAGGCATCGATAACACTAGATAAAAACAAAAATAGTACACAAAAAACACTACAAAATACACAAAATTAACTCGACATAACCTCAAGAAATTTAGTACTAGAAAGAAACAAAATTCAGATCATGATTTTTCCGAGTACTGTAACATATAATACTATATTATTTTATTTATTTTTCGTTGAAATCTTGTAAACTACTTTTGAAACTTTCCTTGAAATAAAAAATCTAATTTCTGTCTCCATAAAGTTGGTCTCTTTTTTTTCCTGAATTATTGTGCTGCTTTTTACCTCATGTTTGATTTCGATCAGTACATCTTATCTTTGATTTTACTTTTGTCAAATGAAAAAAATGGAGAGTATTCTTAAAACAATGATATTTATGGGGATGTAAAACATATATCATGAAAATAATGAGAAGCCAAAATTAATGAAAGATAAAATTTTCGTCCCAAAGTTTGATAGTTTTTTTTCTTAATTATTTCAATTGTGCACGAAAAAGATAGGTTAGAAACATATAAATATGTGATACAATTTATCCATAGCTATTGTATCGAAACACTGTGAAGTCGAAGTCTTAATTATAAACCATATGCCACTTATGACGTAATATTTGTGCACCTACTATAGTAATTGCAAAAATTAGTTGAATTGAAATGAGACAATGACAAAACAAATTAATTTTATGATAGAACATTCTATGTATGTTTCTTAATAACATTAATCTATTCAAAATTTCATTTAACAAGTTTGACCATCAATAGAATTTGAAGAATACCTTAATATTTCCAGCTTCTTTAATGGCGTCAACCAACTTGAGTTGCAACAAAATATTGTGACTTCTGAAATGTACCCCTGACATGGTGCATATAACAACATCTACTTCTTTGACAGCCTCGACTAGGCTCCGATGGTCGGAGAACGAGGCCTCGACAAGATGAGCACCTTGCTCCTTGAACGACAACAACATCTGTAGTTTGTCAATGTCGAGGCCGATCTCCGGCCTTTGTAGGACATACGTTGTATGCCCTTGGGCTAAACTAGCCTTCACAATTCTCCTGCCTATATAACCGGTGCCACCTACAACAAGAACCTTGCTTTTGGACATTGTATAGCTAGTGTTCTTATTATTATTCTTGAAGAATTGGAGAAACTAAATCACTATTTATATAGGAAAAAAGAATTGTTGGTGTCTTTGAAATGTAGGTGAAGTAGTACTCCCTCCGTCTATTATTTTGGGATGATCAACAATATTTGTTTAATTTATAAAATCAAGAGATTATTCTATATTTAGTTCCTAATTTACACTTATCTTTATTTATAGTCATTTCCTTATAATATTTTTCAAGAGATTATATTTATTATATTCATTGAGTAATTTAATAAAATTATCTCATTATTTATTATTTTTTAATTTTTTTGTTAAGTTAATAGGGGATAAATACAAATGAAGGAAGCTGAGTATAAGATTTTGTAATTGGACTGTAGTAATTTGGTAACATATCTTTGTCACGATTGTGATCTAGTTGAAATGTCTTAAATTGTCATTTGTCCAACTATGATGTACGGACAAACAAGAAAAGAGACTTTTCAAATATTAAGGAAAAACAAATCAAATAAAGACATATATGGATAAAGACATCTTGAATATATGGGGATATGAATTTTCTCTTTCTTTTCCTATTCTTGATGTGTTTATGTAGAATTATTGATATTCAGCATTGTGGTATTGAAAAATAATTTAGAGAATAAGTAATTAATTTGAAAAGTAAAATATGAAAAAATTAATTATCTTTTTAATATATTGAAAGTGATATATAAAAATAAAATATAGTATTTATAAACTATTAGATAAATAAAAATGAAGAGAAAATCTTTTAGTAATAGTTTTTGAAAAGTGCTATTTGGCCCAAATTTGACCACAAATATATAAAGGCAATATTGTTCTTTCTCTCTGAAATTCCTTAATTTTATTTCATAAAAAAGATCAATATTGTCTTTATACATTTTTAGCCAAATTTAGATTAAATTTTTGTGACCAAATATCACTTTCCAAAATTTATTACTATACTTAAAGATTGTCCATACTTCTTAATTATCATTACATATCTTCCAACTCCCACCTACTTGGTGTCGGAGGGTAAGCCTTTAAATTCCTTTATATATGGAATAATAATATTTTATCGACGCTAACATATTATATTTTTTCTTCATTTTTACTTATCTAATATTTTATAAATAGATTTTACTTTTATATATCACTTTTAATGTATTAAAAAATAATTAATTTTTTTCATATTTTACTTTTTGTATTAATTATTTATTTTCTAGATTATTTTCAAGACATAATACTAAATATCAATTAATAAAAATAGTGATAAATTAGTCATATCAATTATTCTTTTAGTGAATATGTCAAGGTCATATATGACAAGTAAAAATGAACGGAGTGAGTATACAACAAGGTAGAACCCTTTGAAACTTCAACCAAAAGTTAGATACCGCAAACAACGTCTACAAATTTTATATCTTGAATAATCTACTTTGTATCAAAGAAAATTCTACAATTTTGTTTAAGTAATATTTTGAATAAGGAAAAATGTGATTTTTCTCTTTTGATTGATTGGTTGTTTTTGTTGTTTTTGTTGTTTTGTTTCAGTTGAATTTTTTCATCAAAATAATACTGAATGAAACAAACGTCAACATTATTGATAAATGAATTAGATAATGTGATTACCAATTGCTGTGTGCCAAAAAAGAAAATCAAAGATTATATCTTTCCCTACAATAAATTCTTTGAATAAAGTCTTGTGGTGCATAGAAATTTGTTTGTATTTTGGGAAGGGTTTTCTGTTGATGTGTGACAGTCTTGATTCTGATGGTTCGTAAAAAGTTTGATTGCATAGAGTATACATATGATGCATAATTCAATAGTTTCTCTTTCTAAAATTTATTTCTTTTTTGAATTATATAATTATTTTAATGCATTAAAATATTATAATTTTTTTAGTGCAGGAGCAATTAAGTGATGGTTTAAGGACATCAAAATTAAGTTCAATTTTTTTATAGAGCTCGTTGAATGAAATGCACGTTTTGATCATGCACAAAGTGTATACATCAAAATTATTTATATATGAAAAATGAATTTTAAAATAAATATTGACATTGTGATACTGATTTAGTGATAAAATCATCGTGTTGTTAACCTCTTAATTGGTAGATAACTTCTAATTTTGTTCCATCACAATTTTCAAATTGTCATCATGCTACTTCACCATAATCCTTTTCAATATTATTAATTTGTTACGAATAGTTATGTCATATTATGATGTTCATAGTTTATATATAAGATAATTCATTTTTTCTTTACCTTATTATTTAGAGTGTGTTTCGTGTAACAATACAATATTTAAATTTATTCTAAGCTGATAAAGTTTGTAGGATGTGATTGTCCATAACTAGATTCTAAAGAATCATTATTATGAGTATTGTATTAACCTTGACACATGATTTTGACTAACGCTTTTAGATGTTAGATATTTCGACCTGACAGAGTTTGTTAACGTCATATAAAATATTATTCATGAATTACTTATAAAACGTCATAACCAGTAATTTATAATATGTTAAATGTCTTTATCGTTAGTTTTGCTTATTGAATTTTATAAATTATAAATAAAATGATATCTAATACGTTATTATGAAATATATTTGTTCTAGTTCTGATTTTTTTTAAAAAAAATGTATTATTTTAATTATTTGGATTAAATAATGGCTTGCTTCTACCAAGATTTCAATTATTTATTTAGTCAAATTCAAAGTGTGAATATTGAATAGAACTACAAATAAGAAAGAAGAACCCTCCCACCCCCCCACCCCCGACGAGCCCATCAGATTTCCACAAAGAATAATTATTTAGTCAAATTCCAGGACACTATGGTGGAGAAATGATGTTCCTTTTTTGCATAACCCCTGCAATTTTCACATTTTGGTTAGTTTGGTGCATGCACGAAATTAAAAAATAAATTAATTAATTAAGTTCAGACACCAAATTAACCAAATTGTGACAGTTGCATCGATCACTTTACGTTATTCTAAAAATCTATTTAATTTTGACACCTCATTGCTATACTCTTATCATTGCTAATTAGCTCAATTGCTAATTAAGTGTGTTATTAGCTGTGTTTTGACGGGGTAGGTGATGAGTTACACGTTTCATTGGTGTCGATATGTGATACATCTAAATTTTTTCATTTTTGAATTTCATACCTAAATTATTAAGAGTGTGAGTTTCATATATAAACTATTACTCATTAATTTGAAAAAAACACATCTTTCTTTTATTACATTCGGGAGTGTGTACTACATTCGCATGAACAAAATCCTTTACTTAAGAAAAATTAAATAAGTTATTAGTATTAGTTAAACACTAAAGTTTAAAGGACCACTATTTGCCAAAAAAATTTAAATATTTTTTCTTACCCCTCAACATACCCACAGCACCCCCTAACTACGAAACCCCACCTCTTAGTTACCAAGCTCCACTTGCAAATCACCAATCCTCAGCTCATAATTACCAAATTCCATTTCCTAATTATTCAAGCCCACATTACCAAAATGCCCCTTTAGATTACCCAGCTCCCTCACCTAACCTTTGGCTCTCATTTTTTCCCCTTGTTTTGTATTAAATATACGCATATGCTTTTGTAAAAATATTCTTGACGCAAGATTTTCTTTTGAAATAAAATTTTCATTTTAATTATAATCAATACACAAGTAAGAAAAAATATTTTCCTAAATATATATGTACATATATGACATAACAATAAAAATAAAATAATATTATGAAGAGTATTGGGTTTGGGTTGGGGAAGGGGGGTTGAAGCAAAATTAATTTTTGGGGGGGTTAGGGGTGAGGGGAGAATAGTGATATTTTAATCTTTAATTTTTAACTAATACTAATATTTTATTTAATTTTTGTTAAGGTGAAATATTTTATCTATATAGAATGTCAAGTGACATTTTTTTAAATGAAAGAGATTTATCCATGTGACAATTTTTTTTCAAAAAAATAAAAGAGAGTGTATTACAGACATGTGTTTCTCAAACTAATGAGTGGTAGTTTAGGTATGAAACTCACACTTTCAATTGTTTAGGTATGAAATTCAAAATAAAAAAAATAGTTTAATTAAGTGTGTTTTTTAGACTTAACTCCTAAAAAAATAAACAAAAACAAAACTTTCAATAATTTTGCAAATAAATTTAAATAAATAACTAATGACATAAAAAAAGAATATATTTTTAATCACTATTTGAGAAAGGTAACAACTAATAACATAGAAAATAATAATAGACGAAATAATTTTTAAAATGAAATCATCGTTCATCTTCATATCTATTGATCCTTCGCACCCTCAACTACCATTTGCACTGATTATTGTTCATATACCTCAAAGAAGGAGAACGATAAAAAGTATAAAAGTAATAACAAAAATTAGATAAAGATTCCTTAGAAATACTGTGCTATGATTATCCTATCAATTTCAGATATGAGTATCTAAAAAATTATTTATAGCAATGTCATATGTTGATATCTAATTTTTATCCTCCACGATATAAATTAATCATTGGGCTTTTAATTTTAACAATTTAAAATAATTGATTTTCAAAAATGCAAAAAGATTCCCTCAAATAAAGTTCATTTTTTTGTTTTAGGAGTTATTATTCTTAAATTATTTCAGATTAATAATATTAAAAGCTCTTAAATTAATTTATATTAATTCATCTAGTAATCAAATTAATTAATAGAATTCGATTTGATTGCATTTAATTGGTTGTGTTTGCAATTTCCAATGGTCATTTTCTCAAT
>JAOTQR010000092.1:17193353-17204833 GCA_025774065.1 Solanum ossicruentum | reverse complement strand
TAAATTGCTATTTAAGGGGAAAAATCATGTAATGTTAGGTATATAATTACGTGAAATTGTTCATATTGTCGTTAGCTCGAGTAAAGTTTTTACTGTATATATGAGACAATTTAACCAAATTGCTATTTAGGGACAATTTAACCCTTTTCCCAAAAAAAATAATGAAATCTGCGATGGCTATTGAATAATTCTCTTCTGCTACGTCACTAAAAAAGAATTAGGCAGTAAGAGTTTGACTAAATATACTGCATACATCACAAGGCACAAAATTATAGCAGGCCTGCCACAAAATGATATTACCTGGAAATAATAATAATTAAAAAAAAGAAGTAGGCAGTAAAAATGACTTATGCAATTAACTAAACATAACGCGTACATCATGTGCAAATAAGTACAAATTCATTTTTCATTGGCAATTTCATGAGAAACGCTTCATTAACTAAAATATTTTTTTTGAAAGATAATATTTTTGAAAAAATAAAAATTTGGCTGAATGAACTCCAAGGTATTCTTGAGTAATAGCAAAAACATTTTTTTTCCCGTCATTGGCTAGAAGGTATAAATTATATCTTTTCTCTAAATGCAAAAGCAGAAAATTGATTCTTTTCAAAAATAAAAATAACCTTATCACTTTTTATTTATGATACTTACTATATTAATTTCATATAGAAAACGACGCCAAATACTATTTTCCGATCCCTTCCTCCTCTTCACCACGAATTTTTTCCTATTGTTTTTCCCAACTCTTTACTTGTTCAAATCGTATCAAATCTCAAACAACTTAGATATAAATAAAGTCTTAATCCATATTCTTTTCTTTTTAGAAAATATTAATTGTAAAGTACCAAAAATAATTAAAGCAACTTTTCCGTTTCAGATATATTAGTTGTAAATAAATTCGTACATATCCTTTTCATAATTAACAACTTTTTGAAAGATAAACCAAACACAAACTGCTTATCAAATATTGAAATTAAAATATAAAATCTTTTCAAATAAACTGACGAAAAGTCAAACTATTATTATATAGAAGAATCAGTCCAAGAAATTATTTTAGCAAAAATATTTTTCAAAGAAGTTTTAGAATCTTGGCTGGACCCGCGTATCTCTGCTTTTGCTATTATATTGCTGTATAATCTTTCTTTTTCTTAGGTAGATGATAACGACGGTTTAATTATTTTCGAATTAAATTTTATTTTTGATATATCAAATTAAATAAAATAAAAATGAAATTAATTTTTTTATTATAGTGAATAAGTAAAAGTAAGCCGTGGAGTATATATAAGGAGAAGCTAGCGTTGACTCCAAATTCTCAAAGATTTTGGCAAGTTTAAAGTTTCACTATGTGTTTGACTCTAAATTTTCAAAAGAATATCTAACTGTTTTAAAAAATATGATTTATACTCATAGTTCTAAAAATTATTTAAAATATCTCAAAGTTTGTACTATCATTTTATAATGAATATGTTTCGTTAAAAATAATCTTATAACTTAATTGGTAACAATCAAATACCAACAAAGTAACAATATAGGTAAGATCAATACATTAATCCCATACTCGAATTTGTCATTGATTCAATTGGAATTATAACCAATTAAAAGTAAATTATTCTTTCTCCTCAATGTGTCACTCAAATTATAATTCAAACTTTCTCAGAAAAAGTAAATAAATGTTAGTTGAAATAAATAAATGATGGATTTTTTTATAACATATAAAAGTTTGAAGTAATTTTTAAATATTTAAAACTTCCCAAATATTATTCCAAGTTCAATTTTTTCAGATTTGGTTCCCGGCCATTACACTTTCACTCCATTTAGTCAAGTGCACTTCTAGATACAAGACATATGTCCTATTCAATTTTTAAAAGTCAAGATTATATATATTATAACTATAATTGAGTCTCCAAATTTAAGAAGACCACTTAGCAAATTTGGTAAGAACAAGATATAGTAATGTATTATAAACAACTATACAAAGTATTTAGTTAGTGATATATTGGAGGAATTAATATAAGTAATGTATCAAAAACAAAATTGAAATAGAGTATTTAACTTATGATACATTAGAGGATGCATATAAGCAACACATCAGAGATAAAAATCAAAAGTAAATATAACGAATATGTATACATTGGATAGTGTAGAGTGAGAAATTATAGATCTAGCTTTTTTTCTAATCCTTTTTTGGATTTTTTTCTACATTCACTTTAGGAGACGAAAGTACATCTTTCTTGGACTTTGACTTCTCAATATTTTGATTCGTCATTTATAATAGAGTATTTTGAATATGCAAAATAAAAAAAATTGAAAAACTGCCAATTGAAAAAAAAGGAAAACTCATTGATAAAGTTGAAATTATTGACTAGAGAGAGAAGAAATTCAAAAATCAAAATTATAATGAATATAGTAACCGTTGTGACTGAGGGAATAAAAATAGTAAAGATTTTAGGATTGAATAAAAAAAAGAGAACCATATGAGAGAAAAAAAATGATGTATCCGGATGAGTGTGATTTTGGAGGAAAGGAGAAATTTCTGAATTATTTTGAAATGATAGGGAATAATAGAAATATGATAAATAAAGATGTGCAGTTACATAATTTTTTCATTAAATTAGGCTCAATTGATAATCATTTATTATTTACCTTTTTGAATTTTTGTTATAAAATATTTACTGTTTTAAACATATTTTTTAAATTATTACCTATATATATCATATTTAAAAAATATTTATCATATATATCAACTATACTATGTGTTAAAAGTGAATCATATATCATATATGTAATATCAATGTACTATATATTTATTATAATTGTTTTCGATAATTAAAAAAATTGCATTAGGTATTAAAAATGAATTCTGCAGGTAATATAAATGTATGACATGCAATATAGATGTATTATAAGTCTCTCAAAATATATTAGTCTTGTATTGTTAAAAAATTTGTATTATGTATTAACGGTGAATTATATATGTAGTGTATATGAAAATTATATAGCTATAAATGATAATTTTTTTATAATCGAAAAATTTGTCTAAGGCCCCACTTTTGGACCAACCACAATCTTCTAAACTCAGTGGATAATGAGCCCACTACTCTACTCTTATCCACTTAATTAAATATCAAATTTTGGGCTACATGGTATGGGATTTGAGCCAGTGACCTCAACCACGAACTCTTCATCCTTTCTAAATAATAAGTATTTTTCTAAATGTAACATATTCAAATAAGTTTCCATTTTACAATGGATTAAAAGTATTTGAATAGGTTCAGATTGACACAATTTAAATTATTTTAAACTAACTCGTAAAATTTTAAGAGTTAATGGATTACCTATAATTGAGTCATGACCAATCCCATGTACTAATGTATTGGACTTTTTGTATACTAGGACGAATTGTTTATCCTTCTTATTACTCGAGGTGGTTTGGACAATAACTCAACACATTGAATATGTGTTTTCACTAAAATTCTTTGTCCTGAAATGTTTTATCTTATTTCATCTTCACTAATTTTTTTTTATCTTGAAATGTTTTTTATTTCATCTTCCAAACAAATTTACTTATTTTCAGAACTATAATCTCAATACCGTAAAATTGGAATAATTTAGTCCACAAATCAAATGTATTAAATAAGACTTTCTTGATTTTAAAGAGAAGCTACGAGTTGCCCTACCAAATAGAGTAGTATTTCCCAAGTACAAGTCATACATCTCCTTTAAGGCTTTAAGTTACCTTTTCAAATTTGTTCATACTTAACGTTTCTAAAAGAAGATAATGACAGGTTAGGCTACGCAAATTAAGCTAATCACTTCTATTTGACATTATTCTTGCAAATTAATAATCAAGAAAATCTTATCGTAGCTTCGTGTCTTAGTTTCAGGAGAGAGAGAGAGAAAAAAAAAACACATTTTTGTGTTCCACAAAAAGGAATAAAATTTATATAGTATAACAAAAGAAGACCTGTACTCCAAGACAAAACCCCCACACACAAAAAAAAAAAAAAAAAAAAAAATTAAGGGGTGCATTTGATATGATAAAATATTTTACGATTTTTTTGTGATTGGTTGATCAAAATATTTTGAAGAATATTTCTTTTTAAAGTAAATATGTTATTAAAAATGAAAAAATGACTTTCTTTGTGAAAATAAGAAAAACAAGTTCCATAAGTGACATTTCAAGTTTATTATCTCCTCCAACTAGTGGCAACTAGAAAATTTGCCAAGAATGTTCAAACTTACATACCTTTAAAAAATTCTTTGACCCTATATATTCAATATAATTTTTCAATGAAGAGTATACAAGTGAACCATTGTCGGTGTATGTCACTACACTGCTATACTCCCCACTTACCCAACACCTCCACCCCTACCTCTTGTCAACCCATATGCCCCGACTCTCTCCCCACCCCATCTTACCCTCATAACTTTTGGTAGGTAGATTGAGCTGGGCTCCAAAATATAAGAGGTTGTCTTTTATCTTTTTAGAGCGGTATGATCAAATAGGGGATCAGGCCAGTCCTGGTTATTTTAATTAGTTATTAATGACCGATTTCATTAGTACCCTTTCATTTACTAACCATACATAAAATATTGAAAAATGTTCTTTCTGCTGATGGGTTTTGTGTTGAGGATTTTGGGAAACAACCTCTCTACTTCTATGAGGTATCGGCAAGGTCTGCGTAAAATCTACCCTCCCCAGACCCCACTTGTGGGATTTCACTGGGTATGTTGTTGTTGTTGTTACATAAAATATTGAAAAATAAAATAAGAAACTTGACTTATTTTCCAAGAAATTTTTTTTTCAGTTTGTACATAGACACAAGATTCGTTCTATAAATAGGCAATATGGAGTACCCATCATATAATAACTCTATATATCCATATATCCCAGAAAAAAAAGAAGAAGAAATATACAGAGAGATGGGAAAAAGCAAAGTATTGATAGTTGGAGGAACAGGTTACCTGGGGAAAAGATTGGTTAAAGCAAGTTTAGAAAATGGACACGACACATACATTTTGCAACGTCCAGAAATAGGAGTTGACATAGAGAAAGTTGAAATGCTTATTTCTTTTAAGATGCAAGGTGCTCACCTTGTAACTGCTTCTTTCAACGATCATCAGAGCCTCGTGGATGCGGTTAAACTTGTTGATGTAGTAATCTGTGCCATCTCCGGTGTTCATATTCGTAGCCACCATATCTTGCTTCAACTCAAGCTTGTGGATGCCATCAAAGAAGCTGGAAATATCAAGGTAAAGTAATTGATGGAGAGTTTGATAATGTGTACTCTTAAACTTTTTATGCAATTCTGATTTCTGTTTTTTATAGATTTATATTAAAATTCTATGAAAATGAGTAATAAAATGCAACAATCACAAATAAATTACAAAAGTGTGATAAAAAATATGAAGAAGGGACTTATTTTAATGTTTAAAATTAATTTCTTTTAATCAACCAATTGTAAATTTTGAATTTTTGGTTAGTAATTGGCAAAGTTCTAATAAAGTCACAAATGGATAAATTGAGCACAAACAAAAATAGAAACTTACTACGATCAGCCATAAGTAGAAAAACAAATTACAGAAGTTTATTAATATAGAGGAAACACAAAAAGCTATTCAAACTACAAAGGAAAAAAATTACAATATACACAATGCACATCCTTGTTAAGACTTTAATAGTAAAAATATAGATAGGAAAAGAAATATATGGTTAGTTCATAATTTTTCAAGTACTTATCGATATCATCTCCCATAACCAATCACAATTCAAAAATCTTCTTTATCGAGTCAAACTAAAGCATGAATCAGATAGTACAATAATGGTATAAGACTTCAATACTTTTAGTATAGAATGAATAGATAACCTTGAGTAGGGCCGGTGAGAAGAAAAAGATTTAATTTTGTAATATCAAAAGATATCTTAAGCTTCTAATTAAGTTTAATATTTGAAGGTTATGAGTATTAAAAGTATAAAAGTTTTAGATATTAAGAATATCAATTGAATAATTAATTAGATATAATTCAATTAGATATGAATTATGAAGGTGAATATTTAAACAAAAGAAAGAAATATATGACCACTCATTTATTACTTTTAATACATAATTCAATTAATAAAAAATGATTATCAAAAATACAATGAGATGATTTTGGTCTATATATAAAAAATATTTTTTGTAACCTTTTAAATTGTCGGCATGCTAAAACACAATTGGTTAGTGTATTTGTTTGACTCTTGCATTTAACAAAAGAAAACCAAAAGTTTTTAGTTTTGATTGTCTTATTAAAAGCTAGTAATTTCATATTTGTGTTCATATAATAATAACATTTAATGTTTAATTAATTCAATAAATTTTATAACATTTTTATCAGTAAGAGTAAAATGTTTCTATGACTTGCTTGAAGCAAGTATTTTGAGCCATTTGGATGACTTTGGAAAAAAAAATAATTTTTACTAGTTGAGTGTCGTTTAGACTAAGTTGTGCTCTTTACTTTTAATGCCATATTCTTATCGGATTCTCTAAAAATACACTATTTTTGGTGAATCCAAAATGTACCTACTGACACTTTTGAAGAGTACGAGCAACATAGGTTCTAGATAATTAAGCTGATCACTGCTGACTCTATTAAATCGAAGAATTTGATATGTTTTCTCACGTAGACTAATAAAATGTACAGAGATTTTTACCATCTGAGTTTGGAACAGACCCAGCAAGAATGAAAAATGCAATGGAGCCAGGTAGAGTCACATTTGATGATAAAATGGTGGTGAGGAAAGCAATTGAAGAAGCTGGAATTCCTTTTACTTATGTCTCTGCTAATTGCTTTGCTGGTTACTTTCTTGGTGGCCTTTGTCAAATTGGTCACATCCTTCCTTCAACAGAATCTGTTGTCTTGCTTGGAGATGGCAATCAAAAAGGTAATAATGATATTTGTAAAATTAAAAAGGGAAAAACTCGGATGTGCTTTCCAACTTTGAGAAAAGATTCATCCATGCCATTAATAATTATTTGTTAACTGCAAAATAGTTTCGATTTTTCAAAATCATTTTTGCCACGAGAGGCCATGTCACTAATTAAATCATATTTTAAAAAGGAAAAGATTCAAATATGCCATCAAACTTTGAAAAAAGATCATTTATATCATTAGTTAAATATTTGGCTTATCTATGTAATTTCTATTTAATTTTTACAGCAATTTATGTGGACGAAGATGATATCGCAACATATACCATAAGGGCCATAGATGATTCAAGGACACTCAATAAAACACTTTATCTTAGGCCTAGTGAAAACATACTTTCTCAAAGAGAAGTTGTTCAAATATGGGAAAAGCTCATTGGCAAAGAGCTTAAAAAATCAACTCTTTCCAAAGAAGAATTTTTGGCTCCCATGAAGGGTAAGATTCATTTTACCTAAAGAAATTACATATTGTACTCCCTTTTGTCTCAATTAATTTGATGGCACTTCTCAATTTAACAGAGTACCAAAATTAAATTGGGTTTTTTTGTTTGGACATGAAAAAAAAAAACCAACAGAGCTTGAGTATGCAGAACAAGTTGGATTGTGCCATTATTATCACGTATGTTATGAAGGATGCCTTGCGAATTTCGAAATAGGAGGAGAAGGAGAAGAGGCATCAACACTCTATCCAGAGGTTAAGTACACTACTGTGGAACAGTACATGAAGCGTTATGTATAACTATAATTAATAACCATCATATGTATATGTGTCTTATAATTCTTGGCTTTGTATAAGAAAATTATTTGGGTTGAATTGTTAATATCTACTAGTATTAATTTACTTTTTTCTCGCATTTACACAAACAATTTGTATGTAATACTTATTGTCAATTCAATGTAGTTTGTAAATGATTTAAAGATAAGTAAATAAAAAATTGTAATTAAATGTGAGAGATCCTCGTGAAAAACATGATCGTACAATATACATACTACACAAAATAACGGATAGATTCTGATCGACCTTTTGAAACAAAACTGTAAAACTAACCATGGAGCTTATTCTTTGCTCATTTTCATCATATAAAGCACGACATCAAAATGCTTACACATTCTTTCGTCATATATTAGCCCAACATGTCATCGTTCTGATGAGGCTATGACCTAATAAAATCGGAAGCCATTGAAGAGTACTGATGGAAAGAAAGAAAATCAATCAACTAGTGAGTATATAGTGATTTGCAAAACCGATGAAACCATTAGTCTATGACATATTTAAACAGTGGACTCTCCTCAAAGAAAAGCCCATTATTGTTTTTGAAAGTTGAAATACAATGAAGGGAAACTTTAAATATAAAAATGTACTTCCATTCCTTTTATTTTCTTTGTGATTCGAACTTATAATCCTAGGATGGTTATTATTTGAATAATTCCTTCTTATTCAAATTGATTAACGTATAGGTCCCCTTCTCTCTCTTTCTTTGTCTCTTTTCTGGTAAGGGAAATTGCTTTTTACTAGAGAAGAAAATCTCAATGATGTTATTTTATGATGATAGTTAAAGAAATACAAGTTATGATATTATTTCATTCCTTTCCGAGAATTTTTCTTTGGTTGACCTAATTATATAAGGAATATTTAAAATCTCACTTGATCCTAATTTGAGATATCAATTAGTACTAGTTAATTGGAATCTTAATAGAGGAAACGAAAATTGTTTAAAAGTATCCTTTCTATACATTCAATATATAGGGTGTGTTTGGTATAAAGAAAAATGATTTTTTAAGAAGTGTTGTGACACCCAAAAATCCTATTATCCCTAGTCGTTCGAGATAAGACCAAGTAGGGATATTGAAAATAGTTCAAAAACATGTTCAAAAATGGTCTGTGAAATTTTTGGCCAAGTGGTTCGAAAGATAATTTCTGGGGCCAAATTGTAACGTCCGGTAAAATTTCTAAAATACCCCTAGAACAGAGACACGTGCATAACACATCTTCCCAAGCTCGGATGAAAAATTCGAGATTGAATTTGCGATCAGTGTGAAAAATCGAGTCGGAAAATGGTCTCGATCCGATTTAAGAGCAACTGAGTCAAAAATTTATTTTCACAAAAATTGTTCAAAGCGGTGAGGGTACGCGACAGGCCCGCGATGCGGACTTATCGCGTACCCAAAATAGTGAGGGTACGCAACGACTTCGCAATGCGGACCCAACGCGCACCCACACTTATACTTTTTCTCAAAATTTTGATGGGATTAATTTCCAAAAATCACAAATGTGCGACAAGGCGGACTTGTCATTCCGACTTGCTCTATCAAGTTTAAAAAATTTATTCTTTGGAGGGGCATTCTGGATTTTTCCCAACCTCTTTCAAACGTGAATCACGACTCATCTAGGTCATTTTGCTGATCAAATAGGATCAAAACCACCATTCTAAGTCCTTCTTCATTATCTTGAAAGATAGGGCTTGAGAGAGAAGAAAGAAGAACGCAAGATTGGGGAATTCTTCATGGTTGAATTGGAGAGCTTTGATACCAGGTATGTAAGGCTAAACGAAAACATGAAATTGTCCTGTCATGTGCCCCATAGGTGGTCTTAGATGGTTGATTGAAGGTTCTTGAGTCAATATGCATGATTTCTGAATATTTTCTTGAAACTATATTATTTACATGTATTTTCATATGTTGATGGTCATCATAAATTTATTTACTTGGACTGAATGTTTCACTTGAAGTATTGTGTAACCTTATTTATTATTTCTTAAAGATTGCATGAAATAAGATAGGATTGAGTCTAGAGCCTTGATTGGGATGGTGATTGAGAGTGAGATGTGAGAATGATGATGAGTTGATAGAACTTGATAGTCCTTGAGTCTCCATAAATAAACTCTAACGATTTGTCTATTCGATTGGTCCCTAATGATTATTCAAATCCTTGAGTTGTTGATTGATGAGATGATTAGAGTCTTTATGAGACTAATTGAGAAATTGTGCCTCCACGAAGCTGATTGAAATAGTTGGATTGGATGGATTGTTTTATGAGCATTGAGTCATTAAAGGAGTATCAAACACCGAAAGAGTAAGAGTTAGTCCAACTCACATTCGTCAAACTACGTAGCCAAATGTAGGTAAGGATCCGGACCACCAAATCATATTATGTTGAGGTCCCCTCTGATTAGAAGTCCCTGAAATCAATAGAGGACTTATAGATTGGCTGAATCTATTTGGACTAGTCCATGTGGTTTCCATTCATTCTTTACCTGGCAAGTACGAGACAGTTGTGAAAACATCAGCGTGATTGTTGTATGATCACTGGCTCAGAAGTGATTGTGCTGGATAAAAGAAACTCCCAGAAAGTTCCTACCTTGAGCACTCTGAGTCTAGATGTGATGAGATAAGTTGAGATGAGTCCTTCTGAGATGAGTCTGATTTGATTGATGGGTTAATAGGTCATTTATCTACTCTTTATTCTTGCTTTGGATAGCCATTTGACATGTTGATTGATTTCAATATTGAGCTGTTATTGCTTTTACTATTAATCTACCTGTTTCGATTTCACTCAGCTATTTTACATACCAGTACATTCTAAGTACTGATGGCCCCTTTTGGACTGCATCGTATTTTGAAGTAGATACACAAGATAGAGGTCATTAGTAAGCGAATCATTGAGGACCTTCTAGTGTTCAGCAGATTGGTAAGCCTCCCCTACTTCGGAGGATTCATCCCATTATTTTTCATCATGCTTTAGAGTTTTTAGAACTGTTTATTTTTTTATTTTTTTATTTTGATTGGGGTAGCCATGGGTTTGTCATTAGCACCGCATAACAGTGATAGAGGCTTCATAGACTAGAGTCAAACGTTGATGTTAAAACTTGTGAGCTAGTTTCTTTCCACTAGCCTTTATTTACTATTACTGTTGAGAGTAAGATGTGCCCATTTATTCTCATTTATCTTCCGCTGATTAGAAATATTGTTGAGTGAATGAATGTGATGAGACGAAGTGGTTCTCTTGGGGACTAACAATAGTCTCTGGGTGCCGGCCATGTCTTGGGTCCCCTCTCGAGGTGTGACAAAAATAATTTAACCAATAGAGTATGCGACTGGGATCATTCGTCATCGAATGATGAAGGTGTATTTTGGTCTTTTCTAGGGGCATTTTGGTCTTTTTATGAAGGTGTCACAATATCTCCCCCTTGGGATCATTCGTCCTCGAATGATAACAATATGAAGAATTTAGCTTAAGACTACAAGGTTACTACACTTTAAACAAGCATATATGCGACTGGCCTTTATTTCTTCTTCTGCTTCCTATGTTGCTTCTATGAATTGGTTTCTCCACAACACTTTCACCAATGCTATCTCTTTGGTCCTGTTAGACCCCGTAATCACTTAGCGGTCTATTATCAATTCGGGAAAATTTTCTTTTGGATTGAAGTATATTTTCAATTTAATCAACTTAAGGTGCGGGAGTGTGGACTCAAGTAAAATTGGTGGATAAAATTGAAATTTACGTCGTAAGTC
>JAOTQR010000092.1:17157241-17186994 GCA_025774065.1 Solanum ossicruentum | reverse complement strand
ATAAAATAAAATAGTCTTTGATGAAAAATTAGCGTGTGTGCTTAAGAAATATTTTTTTCCTAAAAGAAATAGTGTGCCCATTGTTTTTAGTATTTTTCTCTAGAGCTTACTATTGGTAATAGTAGAAGAAATGTACACTTGTGCCTACTATTTGTTATTTGTAATAGTAGAAGAAATATAATAGAAGTATTGATTTGTGGACGTAACTCAAAAAGTTTTTGGTGAAATGTATTGAATTTCTTGGTGCCGTTATTTTCCAATTTTTTCATATTATTGTGTCATATTTATTTTGTGTTACTCCTTATTTTTCCAACAAGATCATGAAATGCTAGGGTCTGGAATTGTTTCGTGATCTTTAAAGAAACAATCTACTGTTACTTCGTCGACTACCTACGAAGAGCATGTTGTTGCAACGTCATGTGTTGGTCAAGCTATTTGGCTGAGAAATATTCTCAAAGAACTTCATTTTAAGCAGGAAGGGCAACGTCAGTCTATTGTGACAATACTTTAACGATTAATCTTTCAAAGAATCCAGTTGAACATATAGATGTCAAGTATCATTTGTTGTGTGATCTAACTAAGGATGCAAAGATTAGCCTTATTTATCGCAGAAGCGAAGAACAGGTCGCGGACATGCTCACAAAGCCTCTAAAACCATTGTCATTCCTAAAGATACGTGATCAGCTTGATGTTTGCAAATTAATTTCAGTTTAAGGGAGGAACTGTTAGCAACTTTCAGCTTTGTGGGTTAGCAGTTAGTTTATTTGGGATTCAATAAGTTGTTTTTCGGTCATTTTAGGCTACAGGACTAGTGAAGGCAATTTTGAGATTTGGAATTTTTAGGAAAATAAATGTGATATATATATATATATTTTTTACTAGTTTGATCTATTTAAGATTCTTGTACCAGAGTATTTTAAAGAAAACTTTCACAATTGCATAGTCTTATCTTTTCTTTGTTGTTGCTGTTAATTTGTGTCATACGTTACTGGGAATAGTAGAGGAATAAAGAGTGAAATAATGTAAGGACAGCAAATGCACTAACGTGCAAATGGAATTGATGCATCTTCACAACTCAACGAACAAAAGCCAATTCACAATTCATAAAGGAATTATGATAATTATTATATATAAGTAACAAATGCCAAGAGGAATAATGCACCATAATGAGACATCAAAATGCATCCTAAAGTCGACATGCAGCATACATCAAAATGCGCTTTGACATTCTAATCATTCACAAGGAGAGTGACTTTCAAAATAGCTCAGCCTCGCGGAGATAAAGGATATTGATAATAAAAGTTGTACATATCTATATAATATAGAAAGAAGAAAAGAGAGAAAAACTATTTCATGTAGTAATCAACTTTAGTAACACACATCCAATTCATTTATGATTTAAGTGCTTGTTGATGGAAAATTCCTTAGGTTATAATCTTTTACAAGAGACAGTGGATTATTGCGCAACCTTTTATGTCCGTAACCAAAGACAAATTTAGAATTTTTAGTCAAAAGATGTAGAAAAATAATTCTTACTAATTTCATTTCTGATTTTTGTATCGGCCGTAAAGTATAATGTATAGAGTCTTGTCATGCTGGCATTTCTCGGATTAGGTTCAATTGATGAAATTGAACGTAAAAGTTCCAGGGAATAGATTTTGACACTATTATTTAATTTGTAATCATCTTTTTAAAATTTTTGCACATACTATCACTGTATGATAAAGTTCAAATATAAGTGATATTGGACTCTAGTCATTTTTCTTGTTTTAGGACATGTATAAACTTCAGATAGAAATAATTGATGTGAAGTGAAGCAAGAATGATTAAAGTCCAATAATATGACTAAAGTTAAAACAATAATAATAGTTGAATTTCAACCACATATAATTAAAGTTGTGGCAAAGAAAGTTTCAACATCCAACACTGTCCAAAATAGATACATATTTTTAAAAAAAAATGCAACACAAATTAAATGACATCATCTAAATCAAATATCCACGTTGCAAATATTGACCAGTTTATTTTCTAAGATTAAAATGCGTTTGCAAAAGATGCAAACCCCAATCCCCAACCCAAACAAATTGGATACCAAAAGATATTCATTGTTGAGTCTCTTTTTAATTACTGATGTCCTGTTTCCAAATGAAGGTTTCAACCTTGCTGATACAACAAGAAAACAACATGTGCAGTCAGAAACAGTTTCATTTCATTTCATTTTCACCACAAAAATCTACTTATATATATATATATATATATATATATATAGTGGGATCCCTGGGATTCAGAGAGAGTAAAAAAATATATATAAATCTTACCATTATCTCATAGGGAGATTGTTTCCCCGCAAAAACCTGAAAACAATAATTCCAAGAAAATCAACCCTTACCAAAAGTATGGTATCAAATCTAGCTACCAGAAACCAAAACCAGGATTCAATTAATCGAATAATAACCAAACAAGATAAAATAAAGCAGTATTTAAAAAAAAAACCAACATCATATTTATCTATATATCCTTCAAAATTGAATAATAGTCCAAATTGATCATAAATACTGATTTACTTCATAATATTCCTTTCAAACTTTTCATGGCCTGTACCTTTTCACCTTTTTATTGCTGAATTACGTTCAACTATCAATTACTGAAAAACAACTCCGAGATCGAACTAAACCTTGCCTTCTCACCGGACTTGATCTCGGTGAATCCAAGCTCCTTAACATCAGCTGTTTCACCGCCGATATCAACTCGTCCGTTGGATTTGGTGGTGGCGTTGGAGCTCTGAACTTGCTACAGAAATTCATGTGCCGATTCAGAGCCTCCTCTCTCCCAATCCGCCTCTCCGATGACCTCATGATTTCATCCTTCACCGCCTCCGCACACAGTCCGCAAATCCATCGCCCTTCGTTCCTCTCCTTAACCCGCCCTATATACGCCGCCGTGCAATCCTCCGTCAATCCGCAGCATTCGCATTTCACCAACTCCACTTCATTCATTTTTGCCTTCACCGGCGCTGACTTTGCTTCAATTCCGGTTATAACCTCCGACGCCTCAGCTTCCATTGCTCAAATTACTCCACCTGGAACTATCACTATATAATTTCCTTCAAATACATATACACAAAATCGAAAATTTGAAATTCAAATTACAAAATCAGAATTTACACGCAGATCCAGCATTAATGAAAATAGGTGAAGTTACACCAACTTCAATTCCTCTAGTTAAATACTGAAGATATTATATACTATACACTAATTAATTTCATCTTCTGAAAATTCGCCTACAATTATGAAAAACAGATAGAATACAGAAACTGAAAATCAGGGCACAAATTTTACCGTTTAGGCGAGAATGTTGCTGCTGATTAAAGGATGAAAGCCTCGAAATCAACAGTATGAATACCAAATACATTTCAT
Source organism: Solanum ossicruentum (assembly GCA_025774065.1). Taxonomy (NCBI): domain Eukaryota; kingdom Viridiplantae; phylum Streptophyta; class Magnoliopsida; order Solanales; family Solanaceae; genus Solanum; species Solanum ossicruentum. Next base: position 17,183,578 of record JAOTQR010000092.1, on the reverse strand, counting down.
AGAGCCTTGTTTGGCTCTCTCGATGAATTTATCCTCGTTCGATTCTGAATATTGAAACCAGCTGATATTCACACCTCAAAATTGTGGTCAAGCAAACACGACTTTTGTATTTTTGAACAGAGGAGGAGATTACGGGAGTTTGATTTTCAATTTACTACTAGGAATATTAATTTATATGAGATGATAAGGTACGTGATGGAGAGATTATGGTAAATTTTTCATTAAAAAATTTATTTATACTTTTTAAATACATAAGTTGTTATTATAATGATTGGACAGATTGTGTAAACACAATAAAAGTTGCTCACGTCAAGTTTCTGATGGCGGCCGAGTGGTTAATATATACACATAAAATTAATAAAAAATTAATATGTATCCTAAAAAGATTAAAGGTAAAAAAAAATTTATGTTGATTCAATAAATATATAGTATATATTTAACTATATGTATATATATAATTATTGCTTAATCATATGTAATTAAATAATAATAAATTAAGTTAATTTAATATAAATATTGAGTGCGAAAAAATATTCAACCATAAATTAAAGTGTAGTCATTTTTTTGAGTTATACGTATCGCATTGCGTATATATAGACAAAAGAAATTTGATGATGCTTATCGTTATAGTCAATGGAGTGAAAATTAGTCCAAGTTAAACAAGTTTACAAAATACAAACAAATGGTCCATTCATCTAAAATTTGACCATTAAATGATTTATACAATTAAAGACGTATTAACTTTTATAGTGGATTCGGGTTTTAAATTCTAGTGAAATTTTATTATAAGATATTCTTTTTATTGAATTGATAAATTTATTATATTCGTAACTTTTGGAGGAGGAAAATCAACTGTGTAACATCTACACTTATTTATTTACGTAGAAATTCCAAGCTAAAGCATGTTTGGAGATTAGGACTACTAAACATGCATGCACTATATTATCTAATAAACTGTTGAGTGCCCAATAATTTGTTACTGCATGGTATGAATTTGATTTAGTTATACTTTCATTTCAAGTAATAACTACTTTAACAAACGTTCTTATTTAGGAAATTTTATAAAAATTGTTATGGAATGATAAACTATCAGTTCTGGAATTGTTTTTTTAGCAGAAATAATTGGTCAAATTACTAAAAGGTGCCAGTTGGACTATCGCCTTTGGTGTTTTACATTTTTTATCTTTAAATATGATGGTATTTAATTTGTTTCTGCTATTTATTTAATCAAAAATTGTGGACCAAAATAACTTTATCTATCATTTAATTTTTCAAGGAACAAATTTCGAGAATTTTTATGTTGTCCTACATAACTTATCTAATATAAGTTATGTGAGTATTATTTAATTTGCTCGATATAAATTTAAAGATTTTTTTGTCCTGCTCCATATATAAGTTTTATAGGAATACTCGAATTATGAAATTGAACTTATCTCTATGCCGGCATAAATCTCTGTAATAATTATGTTATGTCTTTTATAAGATGTAATTTACGATTTTTGAATTGTATGAATTAAGTGGTATAACTTATTAAGTCTTACAATATATATCTTATGTTATATTATGATATGAAAATATAAACTTATGTCAAAAAATGTTAACGGACAGATTTAATCAAGATCAAGGAAAAAATTTTAAAACTACAAATTTATGAAGAAAAAAAATTATAAATCACCCTAAAATAGTGGTGTCCGTGTGAGTGACCCAAAGTATGTCCAAAAAGAATAAGAGATTGATCAAATAAAACTTCGATGTGTGATACAATATGCTCCATTTCAACTTTAAATTGAAATACTATAGAAATTAATATAAGATTCAAATTCATTATAATGATATTTTATATAATAGTTAAAAAAATTGGAACACATTTTACTTATAATGCTATTTGCAATAACATTTAGCTCTAACATGGTGGTCCGGGGGGGGGGGGAGATGGATTGAGTTGATTTGAGCTTGATCCGCTCGGTATAATGATTTATGTCATTTTTAATTTGTCTCTCTTTATATAAATTTGTTCCGTATAAATTCATTCCGCTTAAACTTTTAAATTTTATTTATTTTGTTATTAAATTTAACATGAAAAATAGAAATTCGTATCTTTTTTAATTTTTCGTTAATTAACATCTCAACAACTAATTACTATTTTTAGTTGACTTTTCAACAATTGCTTTTTAATCATTAATTAAAAGTCTCTAATTATTATTTCATCAACTAACAATTTATCTAACATGTATAGTTTAAATTTTAGAGAAAAATAAAATTAAAGTAAATGTTAACATAAAAAGTTTATATCTTTGACTTTTACTAATTTCAAAAATTAATTATCTTCAAATTCCTATTTGGTTCTTTATTCGTAATCCATCCCTCCTCGCATTGCTTTTAAAAATAATTATTCCAATCCACCTATAATATTAAACTTATTCCATCTCGCATAGCTCTAAATCCGCCTCGTACCAGTCTCACCGCACCCCATTATATAGAAATTTTAACTATAACATGTAAGTAGAATATTTAGTATAATACATTTGCAAATTGTTTAAACGTGCCCCATGCGCAGCACGTCTTTATAAAATATATTATCATCATCAATAATTAACAATATTACAATATACAAGTTGGTCATTATTACTTATTAGTTATATTGATTCTTCTCCTAGATTCTTCTACACACGCTTGGGACATGCATATTCTAAATATAATAAAGAAAAAGAAAACGTGTTTAATACTGTAATTTGTGAATACGACTTATTACTAAAAAAATAATTTCTTATTATTGCCTAACATTTTAAACAATTTGCATTCAAACGTGATAAGATGATACGGTTAAAACAGGTACACACTGCATAGTGTTGGAATTTTGTTTAAATTTCAAATTATTAATTAGTAGTTTAAATGAGTGACTGTTTATTTTATTGAAACGGTGTATTATTTAAATGGAAGGGTGTCTTTTATTTTTTGATTACCATCAATTTTGTTTAAGCCAAACTTCTACAAATTCCACATAACTTTGCACAGTATTTGCTTTACAACAACAACAACGTTACCACAGTGCCTCAAAGGCTCCCGCCCATTGCGGGATAAGGGGGATTGAGTCAGACTCCTATGTTTAAAAACATAGAGCAATTGTTTCCAGATGACCCATGATGAGCGTCGAAAGTTGCATTGACTAACTGCTACTTCACAATTGAAAGAAGCGGAGACAGTTTAAAGAGTCATTTTGCTTTATTCCATCATACCCAAAGTCAAAAAATAGTGAATCTTTGGCTTCATCTGAGATTGATGGAATTAAAAGTATTTGCTTTACAACATTCTCTAAACTATTTTTTTCTTCTCTGAAAAATTAAGTTTAAATTTTTCCTTTCTTGGAATTCATACACTTGTCATATCCAGTAAATCTATTTGCATGCAATCCCATATGACAATCTTGCAAATGAGAGAGCAAAATTCATTTTTAGAAAAATGTGTGTTTCAACTCTTTAATTCTTTACTCTTAATGCATATTATCAAACTTTCATGTTGGTGTTTTTCTTCACATAAATTTTATTTTCTTGATATATAATTTCCAATACACAGTACTTCCCCTATTCTAATAAAAATGAATATCACACTTTTTATGATTCAAAATGAAATGAATATTTCAAAGTTTAAAAGTATTTAAAAAAATAACGTTCACTTTAATAATTATCTTTAAAAAAAAATTGGGAAAAAAGCAAAAACTAATATTAAAATTACTCTCTAATTAAATTTTAACTATAATATGTCAAATTAGAATATTTATTTATTTTGGAGAAGGTCAATTTTTTCATGTGGCCACGAGGGTTTATTAAGGATCGTGCAAGTGAACGCTACATGAGAGGGATGACCAAATCACATAAATTGTTAAACACAAACGAGGAAAAATAATATACTATATACTTATAATTTATTTATTTTATGTGGAAAGGTCTAGGATGGAAGCAGCAGAAAAGAGGGGGGGGGGGGATATTGCAAATCAATTGTAGAACTATAAAAATATAAGGTAATAATTCTATTAATGATCTATAAGAATGACTGAGTTCGTGTGATAGGTAATATTTTACAAAGAAGATCACCGATTGAACTGCTTTGACAATGTATTTTTAATTGAGTTTGTTGCACCCAATATGTCTAATATAATTTATATTTTTTGTATAATTTATGAGAATAAAATAGTTATAAATTTTTATGAAGGGTTCTAAATGAAAAAAATCTAACTTTGAGTTACAATCAAACTTTAGATCAATATAATATAAAAATAATTTTAGAATTTCCCTTAAAGTTTCGTTTCGTAACACCCGTACATTTTATTTGTTTGTGATATTATGCTTACATTTCTTGTTTTAATGTTTTATAATAATTCTTTTAACCTATTTACAATTAATATTGTAACATTATATTTTAACTATTTTTTCCTTTTTTTAATATTAAACCCTTTTGATTGATTCTTCTTTATCTCCTCTCTTACAAATTCTTTTAAGCACTCTCTCCATTTCATATTATATGTTACTTTTTATTTTTTGAGAGTCAAATTAATTTATTTTTGATCATTAAAATTTTGTATATATTTTAAATATTTTAAATTATCAATTATCGTGACTTGTAATACTTTTTATGTAATTTGAAAATATATACATTTCATTTCAAAAACTTTGAAGATTTTATACTCAAGTTCTCAGTCAAACTCAAATTGCTTGACGCTTAAAAAATGAAAAGTGACATATAATATGAAACGGATGGAGTAGTAAAGACAATTCCCCTTTACTCGAAAGCTCGTCCTAATTTTGTCCGTAATATTAGTTCCACATTATTCTTCCTTTTCCTTATTGAATTCTTCATTAACTTTAGGATTTGTTTGGAAAGCCACCTGATAATAAAAATAAAAAAGTAAATTAAAATTTTAAAAATAAAAATAAATTTAAGCTAATTAATTTATAATTATACTGTATAATTATCAACAATTTTTACAATTTTTTTTTGTGAATTGAATAGTGTAATTGTACCCTGTCAACTATATTCAATTATTTATTAATCAAGTAATTACACAATCAATTAAATAGATCAGACAGTGTAATTACACGAAATTTGATTACTTTCAAACAAGCCTTAATTTTAGAATTTCAAGTGCAAAAAGAATCAGAGCAAATTAAAAAATTTAGAGATAATGACAAATCAATTACTGTATTGTTCATATTAATATACTACAACTTTACAAGTATAAAGAAAATAAAGTTTTATCTTTGAGGCAAAACTTGATGAGCAGATTAGAATATTCGATTTCGAACAAATTCCAAACATCAACGACATTCTATATATTCTTCATACTATCTAATTACAGAAAAAGGTCAATTTATAATTAATTGACATGCAAGCTCTGGTGAAAAAATCATTTAGGTATACAAATCATAAAAAATATTTTTAATATTAAAACTCTTTTTTTTTCCAAACAACATTACTCTATTAATCAAACTAGTTTAATGTACGTGCACGTGTGAGCCACGTCAATTTAAAAATTATATATAAATAATAGTTACCATAAAATATAGATAATATTCATGTAAATAAAATTAAATATTATTATTTGATGCAATAGTAACAAAGATAAGAAAATCAAATAAAATGTTCATGTAAATAAACATTAAATAAATATTATAAGTTTGATGCAATAATTTAATCTATTATGATAGAACAAAGATAAAAAAGAATCAATTCAATTATTTATAATATAGATATACTAAAGGCCTTTTTAATACATAAAATAATAATTTAGAGTTGAATAGATAGAAATTAAACAATTAATTGACTAAAATTTTTATTATTTACGGTGTGAAGTATAATTTTCTCAAAAAAAGAGGTGGTACATTTGAAAGATAAAAGAATGAAAGAGCCAAAAAACGTTGTCGTTTGATTCGCCTAACCCTTAAAACCAAATGGATATGACCCGGTAATGATCCGTGGGTTTATCAGTTACTGTTAGTATAATTTTCCCCAAAATCACAGGGAACCTCTTCAAATAGAGAGGAGGCTGCGAAATTAGGGTTTTCCTGAAGACGAAGAAGAAGAAAGCAGCAAAAGAATGGAAGGAATCACAGAGGGAGTGAACAAGATGAGTGTCTCAGAGACGCAAAAGAAGAACAGAATCCAAGTTTCCAACACCAAGAAATCACTATTCTTTTATGTTAACCTCTCAAAGGTTCGCTTTCGTTCCTCTCCTTAAATATTTAATTATTTGGATTATATATACATTGAAATCATAAAGAGTTCTTATGCTGTTACTGTGTGTTAAGCAATTAATTTTTTAAATTATACACATTAAAATTACTTTGTTTTTCCATGTTATAAACCCGTGCATTGTAATTGGTAAAAATTACAATGGTTGTTGGGTCTGTGGTTAAAGTACTTATGCTTGTTGTGACTCTCTTGTTAGAGTCGTTTGCAATGTGAAATGAGATTTGGTTATGGTTGTTGAGTAGTTTGTTGATGAGAAGTTAAACTGAAAGACTTGAATGTTGTGTACTGTTACCTCAGTTATCTGATCTCAAATAGGCCTGCCATTTGCAAAATGCTATCAGTTAACCCACAATAATATAACCAGGGTTATTGTGAATTCGATGTGTCTGATTGCTGGTGTCGGCTGAGGTCTAGTTTGCTGGGTTTTAATCAATTTTTTTCCTGGGTTTAATTATAATAACAATATCAATTAATTTGATTATTGCTCTGAAAACAACCTCTCTATCTCTGTGAGCTAGTGGTAAGTTTTGTGTACATTTTACTCTCCCCAGACTCCACTTGTGGATTCCACTGGGTATGTTGTTGTTGTTGTTGAAGAAAGATTGCTAATCTTATTACAATAATTTATTGATGAGTTGGGTTATTGAGGAAAAATTTCTACTTGTAATATGGAGATTTAAAATGAACAAACATGTGTTTGAGAAGCATAAGAAAAAACGTGGTTCAAGTTGTAGTTATCTGCTGTAGCAGTTCAGACAGGACTTAACAAAATCTAGAGCAATTCAAATAGAAGAAATGTGAGTCTATGTAGGATAAATTGAGGAACTTCATAGATATTACTTATTAAAAGGTAGTGTATGTATATTTGGGAAGAATTTCACCCCATACAGCGACAATTAGAGGGTTGCCGCAGGACTTCTATTGTTTGAGGCTTTTTCCGGATGTAAGTGGGCTTGTAACATGCATTGGAAAATCTTAAAAATGTTGGCCAAATGACTATCTGTATTAATTTTTACTGGTCTTACACCAGATCTCTCATTGTTGCTATTGGGCAGAGTTAGTATCCTGAGATATTTGGTATGTTTCTTGCAGAAGTACATGCAACAGTACAATGAAGTGGAACTCTCTGCCCTTGGGATGGGTAAATCTTCTTGACCCTCAATTTTTAATTGTAATTTGTGTTTTTCCCTTGCTTATAATTAATGTCATATGGGTCTCTTCTACATTAATTGTGATTATGCTGTCTTTTCACTTCAAGGGTATACCGTGTTACAACTTGGTTTATGGAGGCTTTATCTCACTTCCTTTTCCCAATTGGCTTTTTCTGATGATTGGTGAATTCCATTTTTTGCAATGTGTGATGTTGTTTGCCATATTTACATACTGCCATGTGCTATTCATTATTAGTCGCTCTTTCTTCCCTTTCTTTTTTGTCATATCTAGTTCTTTCTGCTTATGGTTTTTGAGATGAGGATTCCCAGGAAACAATCTCTCTACTTCTATGAGGTAATGGTAAGGTCTGTGTACATTCTACCCTCTCCAGACCCCACTTGTGGGATTTCACTGGGTATGTTGTTGTTTGTGATGTTGTTTGCCATCTCAAGAATGCCTTGTTTACTATTGCAACTGCTTGTGTATAAGAAGAGCATAATACAGTGTTGCACGCTTTACCAGGATGTGATATCCTTGTGAAACAATTTTGAATGAACTTCATCAAAGCGATCAAATGTTCAAACATCGGAAGTAGTTGAGTGTATCTGGGATGAATTCTGATTCATCACAATGACACAACCTTACTCCTGCGGTTTCCCCACGGATCTTTTATTTAAAAAGCAGAACATGATCAATAATATTTTTGAAATGGCTCCTTGTGCGTGCTGGTAAACCATATTAAGTAAAAGAAATACAGAGTGGCAGTACAATTCAATTTGATGTTCTTTTCATTGATGGACTCATCCTTTTATGTTATGTTGAAAACTCATTACTAATTGAATTGGCTTGCTGTATATTTCTCTAAAGGATTAACAATCTTTTTCACATGTGTACAGCTATTTCGACAGTGGTTACCATTGCTGAAATTCTCAAGAACAATGGATTTGCTGTTGAGAAGAGTGAGGCTTATCCTACTCCACTCCCTTCCCTTTATTAATCTTTCTTGACATCTAACTTTGAGGGTACACTTGCTGCAGAGATCAGGACACTCACTGTGGACATGAGGGACGAACCAGGAGCCCGACCAATACCAAAAGCAAAGGTAAATTCCTAAACCATTATGAGTCGGTCAATTGATGCATTAGCCTGCTTCATTTTTGGTGTCTTTTGGAGTAATGGAACTCATTCTATAGTGGTTATATGGTAATCTTGGGACTCAAGATAGTTTCCGAAGAACAGTAGCATAGAACTTTGTTTAAGTGAAGTGTTCAACAGGTAGTTGATGTGTGTGGTGCTCATTTTGCTCCGTTTGATTTGGGATTTGTGCAGAATTTCACAGAAGATGTAGAACAGATGTAAGGGTTAGTGATTGTTTACATCTTTGCTCACCAAAATGTGTCTAGTGATCTAGTCTCATCTGGTTATCTTAGACTTGGTTGGAAGTTAGTTTTACACTGCCTTTTGAAGGTACATTCCCTTTTAAATGCATTTTTGTGTGGTCCTGCTCTTGTTGTATTCATTTTTTGAAAAGCCGTAGAAAGAAATAAATCATTTTCCCTTGGCAACAGCAGCGATGGGAAAATGAATCTGGCAAGTATTACGCTATGGCCATATAGATGCTGCCTTCATTTGCAGCTTTCGTGTTCTTGCACGTTTTACTTGAAAACAATGGTGAATTCATGTGAGCTAGTGGATTTAAAAGTGGTTCGTAATCCATCTTTTAAAAAGGAATCCTTCTCCGAACAGTCATCCTCGTCTAATATGCTATATCGTCTGTTTGATCAAACTAGATTTTTTTGTTTTATTTATCATCTTGGCTTGGTGCAGATTGAAATAGTGCTGGGCAAGACTGAAAAGTTTGATGAGTTAATGGCTGCAGAAGCAGAGCACACCGGGGACAGTGAGGAGCAGCAGAACTGATTATTTCTGTATCTGCTCTCTTTCCTGACGATTGAAGCATCCTAAGCTATATTGCTTTCAGCTGTTGGGTTCTCTATGGTCTATGATTAGAGCTGTTGGAAAGAAAAGAAACAAGAAGAAAAACCAACATGGTTTACTTTTTAACATTCATTATTTGTTGGATGTGTTTGCCTTTTGTTTAGTTCCTTATCTAAGGTGGCGTTGAACGTAAACATTTTGGTGCTATCTTCACTGTCAGTGATGTGGTATTAGTTTACATCTGATGATATTAACGGATCAATATCGTGCAGCACCATTGACCAATTAGTAGTCTCCTAATAGAATGGTGCAATCCTCTCTCGACTTCACTTGTAGGATTAGAGTGGAGTGGATGTGTTACGATTAATGAGAACTTGTCAGTAAAACAAATGGTAATCTTTAAGGAACATACGAAAATTCTCTTACGGGAAGTGTCATGTTCATCAACTTTAGCATGTGAGATCTTACATCCTAAAAACCAATAATGTATTGAGTCGATGAATCGTGCTTAATTCCTACACATACGGCCATACTTAAAAGAGATTGATTGTGATCAAGTTGTCATCCGATGTAAGGTAATCCATCTTGATCCATACATTGAAGTTGGCAACATTCATGTTCAAAGATGCCTCCGCTAAAATCTCCAGTATTTTCTTTTGGTTGAGAGGTTTAATTTCCAGTTTTCCTTATCCTAAAAGCAACATAAGAACATGTATTGCAACATTCTACCTTCCTTTTTCTCTATCCTTAACCTTGAGGTCATTTTTTCTATTTATGAATTTATTATATCCTCTATTATTTGTCATCTTACATGTGCGCACACATGAGAATAAGAAGACAGAAGTATACAATGTCTCAAATCTTAACTGACAACAGACAAGTACCACAAGTTGGGTCTGGCTATATGAATCCTCGCTGCCTCATTTGAGCGCCTTGACAAACTGAAAGCACAAAGCCCTGTCAGGTTTCTAATTTTCATTAGTTCCCTTTCTCTTCACGCTGTAGGAGGAATTGGAACGGATGGCTAATAACTGAAACACCAAAAACATTTCCCCTTTTAAGCATGAGGGATCTAACAGGACTAACCTATGTTTGTGCCACCACTCACCTCCTTTATGTTAATGATGACACCACTCACTGATTCACTCACTTTTATTTTCCATTCAATATGTCTTGCCCCACCGAGAACTAAAAGAATTGTCAACGAAGATCTTATACATAAACCTAATTACAAACGCCATCGTTCTTAATTGACACTATATTTTTCAGACTCATTGTGCAAAGAATCAAAATAGGGATGGAGATGCTGAACTGCTTCAAGATACAAAGATGTCTGCATCTCAATCAAGCGTGAGACCTGCATTAAAAGGATTTTCGATTCAACACAATGTCTTTGTCATGTATTAAGAAAAGCATTAGCAATTAACAGATGTACCATACACGACTAAAGTCAGAAACTGCCGATAAACAGTAAAGTTGTCTGGACTCTGGAGGTCTGAATTGAGTGTTTGTGCTACTTCAGTTCGAATTTTTCTGTTTTATGCTTTGTGACTACGCAAACCAAACCGAACAGAAATCAGTTCAATTTTTTTCCTCAGTTTGGTTCTGCATTTTTTTCCTGTTGGATCTATATTTACTTACTCTTGGACTCTTTTTAGGCCTTTCTATTCAGTATCGCAAACTGTTGTGTCAGCTTTTCTTTCAAACTGTTGAAATGCAAAGAGGAATGCTAAACTAAGAAAAAGATTAAAAGAGATGTCAAATGGAACTTGTTATTTGCAACTTGGAAATGCCTATAACATTTCCAACATCTAAAGATCATAAACAGAAAGAGACTACTGTGCATAAGTTAGAAGCACAAGTAAAATTTATTCCTACTTAAAAATATACTCTTTTTAACTTAAATCTATTCTAATGTGAACAAAAGTTGAATAAAGTTTAATATATTGGTAAGCCCTTAGAAACGGAGAACTACTGGTTTATTTAGAAATGGAAAACTTAAATTAGAAAGTAAATGGTGGTAGTATTAGTAATTATTATAAAGAAAATAGTCAAGATGGCATTAATATGCATATGGATATATAATGGTATATAGAAATGAAAGAAAAACTAGACTAACGAGAAGCGCACATTCTTCCAAGAAAGGCCTTCAAGGCGAATAACAAGGACTTTAAATGTCCCCCTCCTAATTATGAAGAGTTATACTACAAAGATCATTCCAGTAGTCACATTTTGAAGGAAAGAGCACAGAGTATACAAGTTCAAAGAAAAATAGAAATCGGTGGAAGCAAAACATGAGTGTCATTTTAATTGGCTTATTCAATAATTCATTCTCTATTAATTTAGATTCTCTAAAATGAAACAGTTAGGTCACAGGACAATGTGATAAAAGGAAATGGTTATCTAACACTTCCTATACCGAAACGGTTAAGTGATCCCCAAAAGCTGAAACTGGAAAAGCCAAGAATGGAACAAAAATAAATGAAAAATTTCAGTTCGTCAGTTCTTTAGTTAACACAAATAATACACACACCCTACAGTTGTCTCATTGTTGTTCACTTGGGTGGTGAAAGCAAGCATCAAGTAGAGCCTTTCGAGGGCTGACAAGTGTAATAGGTTGCTGTTTTTAATCTGAGTCAAAGTTTCCACTGTTCATGCTACTGGTTTTTTTTTCTTTTTTTTTTTCTTTTTTGTGATTATGCAAAGAGCTCCATAAATCCTCACCCTTCTGAATGTCTTTAACCTTGTATGTGGCTCAAAAACAAACAGGAGCTGCCATCAAACTGAGGGTCACAATAATAGTCATGGGGTTCTATTGCTAGTGGCAGTATCACAATTTGCCTTTTTCTTGTTTGGAGCTCCCTTAGGGAGTAAACCTTGTCCTATAACTTTTGGGACCATGTGGTGAAGAGGACTTCCAAGAGACTTGCTAGCTAGATTCTCCTTGGGAGTTTGTAGAACTCTTATATCCAAGAGGTTTGGCAAATGGATTCTCCCAAAGGGCTCTCAACTCTCACTAAATCTTGTCTTTATGTTCTTTAAGGCACACTAACCTTCATTATTACGCTGTTTGATTCCATAGGGAATAGCAGAGAAGATCAAACTGGCGATGAGTGCTCTTCTCAGACCGAGAGGTGTTGACAGAGTTTGGAGGAGCATTTGAAGATTTGGGAGCTAATTTGTTGTCCAAAGGGGCCTGGATTATCTAAAGTAAAAATATCTTCCCTTCTCTTGTGAAGTGATGCAGGATGTTTTTCAAGATCCCAATATCCTTTGTTAGGTGCAATTTCACAACCTCCACATTTTTCCAATGTTCCTCTTCCCTTCGTTTGCAAAAAATTACTATTTTTTCAATATCACAACAAAAAGTCATTAACAGGCCTTGATATTAATACTTTTACAGATAATAACTTAAATCCTCTATAGACAATAAAGAGATGCAATAATAGAACCACAGATCGCAGTTTTAATGCTTTCAGCATCGATATGAAAGACAAAGTAGCAAATGAAAAAAAGGTACTCTAAGCATATGCCAATAAGCTACCAACACTATCGAGTTAGAGTTATCAATTATTTGTTTTCCCTGTTGACCAAGTAAACTGATGATATGATGTACCCATGGCTGAAAACCCAACCAAGACGAAATTCATAAGGAGAAATCCAGGAAGTATCAGAGGGGTTGAGAGATTTTCAATTATTATTAATCCCGAGAGCTTTTCCACTATGGACGGTGGTATTTATATATATATATATATATATATATATATATATATATATTTAGTTCTATTTCCTCGACATCAGGCGTTCAACACTATTCCCTTTCCCCGAGGCAAGCCCACAGCTAAAGAAACTGAGATTCAACTCTATTTTCTTTCCAGAGGTGAGCCCACAGCTAAAGAAACTGAGACGAAGAAAACAGAGGCATAACAATGAAAATCACTTACAGCTCGTCGAAATGCGAACATCTCCTCTTGACCGGACAGCATGGTAGTAATGCCAGATGGAGCACCTCCTGAACTAACACTACCTTCGGTTAAAACATCTCGCCGGAGTTTTGTACCTTCTATCTCTGTCTCGAACTGGAAGCTGGACAAATAGCATACTGACATCAATTGATCTCAATCCTTCTACTAAATCTCAAAGTTTATTCCTATAATGGAATGAAATACCTAACTAGCTGCTTTCTAGTGTTCCGTATTGGTACATCCACAATTCTGTGTCGTGTAACACAACATCCTAGATAGTTACTAGAAAATCAACTCATGGAAGGAGAGATACTAAACAATACCTTCCATGCAACCTAACATCATAAAAATCTAAACTTTCAGAGAGATTTTTCTAAATTTGATGAATATTATCTAGGAGATATTAGTTCTCACTGCAACAGAAGCACCATTCAATCCAGTGATGCAAAAATATACTTAACAAAGGTATACAAAATAAAAAATTTGGACACTATCTTAGTAGACCAGAAGATTAGAAGAGTAAAACAATATAACACACTTACCTTTCCAAATCAAAAAGTGTTCCTTCGTCTGATCCTTGAAATAGATCCTCTACTGAACTCTCAGCAGAGCAATATAGACAACAATGATGATTGTATAATTCATCAATGAGGGTGATAAACCTTCGCGCCTGAGAAGTAGAAACATTGTAACCAGCAGTAACATAAAAGACAACCCCACAACATAGAAGCATAAAAGCAGGACCAACGTCTTTAAAAAATAGTTCATAATATAATCCAAAATATGTTAACAAGACGTGAAACATAGATCTCAAATGCTTAGAACAGAACAGACAAAGAAAGAACAGAAGTACAATGCATTACTTATTCCCAAAGCTAAGAGGCACTAAACTAATCCCCTATCCATCTACATGGTCCACACTACCTACCACCTTTCTCCATCCTTTGAAACAGGGATATTTCAAGAAAATACAGGGACCTACCAAGGTATCACACAACTAGGAAACTCAAGCAAAATCATGCTCCCCACAACCACCCATTTTCATGCTATACTTGTAATGTCTAAAAATAAACATAATGTTCACTAATCCTTGACCATATTCCTCTTTTTCGTGTTCCTGCCTTGATCTTTTTTAGGTGTGGTGGTCATCCAAGCTATATAGCATGGGTTGGGAATCAGCACTCTTGAACATGAGTCTAAGACTAGCTCTATTACTTAGTCTGCAAAAAAGTTGAACAACTATTTGACCTTAAGAGGCCAAAGTAATGTAAGGGGGACCAAGAAGGTGCTAGCAAGACAGGGTGAGTAAGCTGTTTAAAATTATTAAATCCAAGTTCCGAGCTGAATTCTGATACTAAGTGTACAATGTTATGAATTTTAAGCACCTTTCAACAATGAAAACAAAAAGGAGCTACTGAAAGGATAAGTGGGAGGAGATGAATCCAATTTACAGAAGGCTGAATAAGACTTTTTAAACAGCACGGAAACCGTGCCTCAAAAAGTAAATTGATTGAATATGAATAAATAAAAAAAATCTCAGACATGTAAAACCAGGAAAGTTCTTCCAGTTTATTTAAAGGCGCAGTAGAACTACTTAGTGATAGCAGTCTTTTATGCTAGTGGAAGTAGTATTAGCAGGACATCAACATACAAGCAGCAGAATCTGTAAATCAAAGCTTAATATGTTTGTTAGCATATGTAGTATGGAATGTTGAAGATGGTACCTTGTCACGAATACGCATGCTCATAATAGGGATATCAGAAATGAAAACAGTGTGATAGTTTTTAGCCACTGCAATGTAATCTGCTGCTCCAAGCTGAAATAATGTCCATATTTAGATTAAATAAGACATCATTCTTTTACAAGGTCAGAGTTAAAGATACAGTCCTGTTCTTGTTCCTATTAGATTGACGATCAGGTGAAAAAACTGTGAACACGGCAACATGAAATACAAATTGAAGTTCAAGCTGAGTACTCTCATATTTCATTTTAATCTTAATGACCTTTGAGCCAAGACATCAATGAACTTCTTTATATGGAACCTCTTTTTGCCTCAATAGTTCTAGCTTTGGTGAAGTTTAGTTTGAATGTAACTACATGAAGACGATCAGAGCATATGAAACCAAACTTTCTGAGTTTCAAGCAGCCAGCTATAGACATAATTAGATGTTGGCAGCCCGTTGCACAAAGCATCCTGTGTTAGCAGGGTCTGAGGAAGGGCCGCACCTCAGGGGGTGTGATGTAGATAAGCTGCCTTAGTGCAAACATTAGTGGTTGCTTTCAAAGCTCGAATTGATGACATATACGTCGCATGGAATCAACTTTAATGTTGCTTCAAGGCTCCCCTTCAAGTTCAGAGGTTAAACAAGTTCTATCTACTAGAAATAACAACCAGGCTATCAACCTAGTACCTTTAAAAAAACCATGCCAAAAGTCCTGAGAAATCAAATAACAAGTTCTACAGTCAACAACATCAAGTACAGCAGTACAGTACGTCATCTCGTTCTTTATTTTTTTGTAACAGCATCTAATTTGATTAAAGTTCAGCTTCTTCTGCATCAATTCTCCTAATTTTCTCCAGGTCATGGTAATTATTTTTGATATGTGCTTTAGGATCATTCCCCAGTAGGGTGTTTGCTTATCTATGGGTCCAAGCATCAAACCGAGCTGAGTGAAGCCTAAGCTGGGTCTTGTGTATTTTTAGTTCATCTGTGAAATTACTAACTTAATTAAGAGTAATTTCGAATGCAGTTAAAGAAAAAGGGAGTAGAAAATTTTCTATATTATATATCTGGAGCTTTTGAGGGAGTGTAATTGTTAGGGCTGGAACAATTTTCATTGAATTTAAAGAATACCTTTAATCACATGATTACAATTTGGCATTTCATGTCACCACAAGCTAGGCTTAAGTTCCAATGGTCAGAAGTTCATTACATTATATTAATAAAAATTAAAAGGAGATTTTGATTAATAAATAATTGTTTTTTAAATGGGATACCATGATCACTCCTACTTACATGACAAACTGTAATATGAAGTAGTGAACCAAAATCTTATTTTGATACTCAAGTAAATGTCAAGAACGTGACAAGTGCTTATATCTGACTGATACAAATAAGCAAGCACTGACCATGATGGCAAGTGGCAAAAGCACAAACAAATAGATAAGAATAAGTCTCTCCTTAACAGATCTCTTTTCTCCAGTATAAGTAAGTCATACAGAAAAAAGAAAAGGAAAAATCTGACTGACAAGAGCATAGTACCGGCCGACCACACAGATATTCAAAGCTGAACCGCGCCACCCCATTGCAGCTCTCAGGAACTTCCAGTGTTCTGATAGAAAGCAAAGGACTATCACATGATAGATTCAAGGGCTCTTTCTGACTTATAAAATATCAAGGATTAACTAAAAGCACCTTCCAAACATCACGGGAATAGTATGTGAAACGATGCTTCCTCCGGCCTGTTTACTGATTTTATTCCAGATATCCTCAAATTCTTGTTTGATCTCGTTATTCAGAGGCCAAATGTGGTGGACCTGCAGTTGCATAATGGAACAAAAAATCAAAATAAAATGTATCTTGAGATCCACAAGTAAATAACATGCATCTGATGTTTCTTAAGGACTAAGCTAGAGAAAATCACATTAGAAATTAGACAACATTCAGGCAATGGATATTAGCTATGACCTCTTGTACCAATTACTAGATAGATCATTTCCCTTACCATAACCATGCTAAAAAAAAAAAAAAGAGATGAAAGACAACAAAGAAAAATCATCTTGAAAAAACAGGACAAAGAGACATAAAGGTGAACAGTAAAAGTAGATAATGAAGCAGTAGAATCGAGATTATCTCAGAATAAGCCAGGCATTTTGTGTAAATTTGACATTGAGAGAGCATATGGCCATGTCAATTGGTAGCTTCTTCTCAGAATCTTAAGGCAGATGGGGTTTAGGGAGAAGTGGAGCAAGTGGGTGAAATTATGTATCTCTACTGTTGAATTTTCGGTTCTTCTTAATGGAGCACCTCAAGTTTTTTTCAATATTCATAGAGGGATCAGACAAAGAGACACTCTGGTCCTCTTTCCTCTTTATTAGCTAGTTGGAGGCAATTTAGTATCTAGGATGAACAAGACACAAAGTGTGGCTCGGAAGCTGAATATTGAGCCATGACAATTGGAACTTGGGAACTTGCATGGGTTAAGCAACTAATGAAAGAATGATGTTTTGAGATACCACTCAAGATGGAACTCATTTGTGATAATCAGGTTGCACTTCATGTTGTTTCAAATTCAGTGTTCAGTGAGAGGACCAAGCACATAATCAGTAACATATTAGCCCCTCTAAGTAATTCGTAACATACAAAGTTATATTAGATCTGCTAATTTGACATTGGTTCCACTAAGCTTGTTCATGTTTCTTCTCAGAAGTCTACTTCCCCCCCCCCCTTGGAGGGATGTGGCTTCTTAACCACAAGAGAAAGGCCTTCTTTTACTGTTACAATTGGATTATATATCAGATTATACAAGAGACAAAAGCTGTGTATATGAGCACATATTGAGTTAGTTTATCAGGGAATAGAAACAAGTAAAACTTCCTTAAAATCTTGCCTGGTCTATAGATCTCTGAGCAATAAGGCGGCGATAATCAACTTCACTGCCAATTAGAACAGTTTCACAATGCTCCTCAAGTTTTTTTAGTAGCTTTTGAAAGATCTCTTTTTGCATGCCATCCTGAATAACAAAGAAATGTCACATATAAAAGTAACGATGTTTCAAGCACATTGAATCAGAGACTTCCATTTTATTCATCTTCCAAGTCTAGAATGCAAATGGAACTCTTTGAGAATGAAAAAGAATAATACATTGCTTTTCCAGAAGTAAATGCACCTGGTTTAGGTCCGTTGGTGCACGATTACTGGTTGCCACCAGAACAGTTCCAGTACTCAACAATCTGCTGAGAATTCCAGATAATGCCACAATTGCAAAAACATCAACTGTCTGTCACCAGAAAAAGAAAAAGAGACAATCTTCAGTCAGATTCATTTCACAACATACAACTCCAGCATAGATAGGTTGCTACAACTTTTTGAGAGTATTGCCACCTTTAATGTTGTAATTCACAACATAAATAGAGAGAAGACGGAGATGACTAGCAAATAATGGCAGACTATTATAACAATAACATCAAACAGATTGAATGAGGCAATATATAATACTGAAGCTAACTGTAGCTAACTCTTCTTATCGTTTTCTTTGGATGCACTGTGTCTGATAAATTCATAAAGCCAGCTCCTGAAGATGTGAAGTTGGCAAAACCTAGTACATATTTCGTCCTCAAGTTCAGTAACAATATACTGTGTGGTGGTATGGTTAGAAAAGTTCCTGTAAACAAAGTCTAATTCTATTTACCTGTATTTCGTCAAAGCAAAGGATGCTAGCACCTCTCCTACGATCTTCCTGATTAACAAGAAACTTGTCAGCTACGTCTAGAAGAATGTTTTTCATCTGCATCTCTTGCTTATATTTTTCTTCAGCAGCTATCCATTCTTTAACTTTTGAATCAAAGGGAAGATTCATGACCCAACCAGAAATACTTGACTGCAGAGACTTTTGTTCCATCTGACTCTTCCAAATTTTATGCATATGTTCATTAATTTTAAGCATAGCCTGCCAATTGTGACATCTGGAATAAATCAGAAGTAAAGCAGATGACAAATTTTGTGATCACAGAGCAGAGTGATTGGATTGTTTGACCATTTTAAGTATTGAAATGCATGACCTAGGCAAATTAACATTACAATACAGAAAAACCTACATATAATACATTGGTCATTTAATAAGATGCTTCAAACATGTTATACAGGTTTCAATCCTTATGTTTCTTGAAAAAGAAAATTTGACAAACTACTCGAGAGTAATCCGATATTAGACCAGAGAATTCTTTTGCTTCAGGAACCCATACTAGTGTGACAAATTTGTTAGTACGCTAAAACCACTTCATGCCAGCAACAATGACTGACAAAAGCAATATTTTTCACGACAATTAAGATAATTTCACTAAAGAAGCAAAATGGTGTAGGAACAGAAGATATAAAGAAATCCAGTAGCCCATTCAGGTGCCAAGGGGGTTTTAACATTTTGCACATCAACTCCAATATGCTTTGCCTCATATTACATGGACCTCTTACACATTCATCCTTCTCCAATATGCTTTATCATACTGTATGGACCTCTTACTCGTTCATCCTTCACAGACAAATGTACTTGATGGCCTGGAGATCTTCCTATTAAGCAACTACCTGTTATCAGCTTCAGACAACTAGCAGAATTTTCTTTTCATATCAAAATAATGTCGGTCAACCAGTTATTTCTCTACATACTAAAATAATATCAGATACTACATGTCATCTATTTGTGGATTCTGGGCAGACAGTCTTGTATTACAAATAGTCAAGTTTGATCTGTGACATTTTGCTTATAAGCACAATCGTGAGAAAGTGCAATTCAGGATAAGACAGGCTAAATTGTTTCAGGAAATTGAGATGATTGTTTGTCATGCATATGTGGAATCTGACTAGTATTGGAATGGAACGGGTCCTAAGAGCATGGGATAAACATATAGGGCTTATAGCTGACCCCAACGTGTTTGATCAATTGATAAATTGATGCATAGGGTGTGATTAATCAAATCAAAATATAAGGCCCAAACAAGCACTCACCTCATGAAAGTGAAACCTTCTTCGATGTTTAACAATTCCTTCAGTGGCCTTATAAAACATATCCATAAGCATTGTCTTCCCTACATGAGTCCAATATTTAGTCAGATTTTCTTGATGTATGTGAGTAAAGCATGCCGATAGTGATTGTTAATAAAACAAAATGTATGAACGCATTCAACCATAAAACAAAATGTTCATCATTATAGAAAACGAGGATGAGATGAATTTGTACAGCATGTATGAACTATCATGCAACAGAAATAGACAAGAAGCAACTGTACCACTCCCAACATTGCCATATAGATATACTCCTTTTGGGGCTGGAGGAGCAGCAGGGCGTCGACCGACTTGTGAGTCTAACTTCTTCTCGCGATTAAGATATGAAACCCATTTCCCTACTCCTTCTTCCACATCTTCCGGTTTCCTGAGCCAAAAAGAAAATGACAATTAAATTACTGGCGGTGAAGAAGACGCAACTGAATTTATACTATATACTAATGGCACTGATATATTTTCTTGAGAAAAGAGAATGTGATACACCAAAACAATCAACGCATTCAAAGTATCAAGAAGTTAAGACCACCTATCCCTTTAATTCCTGAATGGATCTCTTTGAGAACCAAAACAATTTCTCTCACTTTGTTTTGAAAATAACAAACATATTTATTAAAAGTAAAGAAACTATGACCAACAAAAACTGTTGTATCGAAAGCATTTTCATAAGAAAGCCGAAAAATGTTCACTCACCGAGACATCCATCTTTGAAAAATATTGCGAGATTTGTTTATTGGTTTTAATGCACCTTGTTGTTTGGCCTCAGCTTCCTCCATTAGAAGCTTACGCCTCCGATCTTCCCTATTATCCTCCCATTGTGCAAGTTTTGCCTAAAAGCATGAAACTTAAAATAAAGCCTTCGAAACAACACTGAATAGATAACTTCAATAAAAAGTTCATTATCACAATATGAATCTCTCACATGATATTCCTCCATATCCTTTTCATATTGCTCCAACCTTTGCAGTAGATTTTCAAGTTCAGAAGCAATTTTTTCCTGGTAAGGATCATGCTGCAGCTTCCCCTGTTCAACAAGACTCCTATAATGTGCAAGAAGTCCTGAAGAAAGACTAGCATTACTTTGCAACAAGCTTATAAAACAAGAAAGATTGACGAGAAGAGTAACGTAACCTGCCAAATGGGCACACAGGTTTTTCTTTTTATTTATGTATTTGTTAATTACCAACATGGCACATGGTTCAGACTCAACTTTACACTCTTTCTCATTATGTATATGTGTAAATTACTAATTAGATGAATCTTGATTCGAACATAATAGTTGCTATGAGTAAAATTCAAGAAAAAGAACGAATTATGGACTTGACTGAAATATTTCCATCTACGGTTTATACAATATTTAAACATCTTGTATGTTACAATATTTATACAAATATATACTTGATCATCAGTTCCAGGGCTACAGGAAAATATAGTATGAAAATCTCTTATCAGCAAGAACATAAATGTTTTAAGATTATTCTTCTCATTTATATGGCAATATAAAGAATCTAAGCACAAAATATTTATAGACGTTTCACTTACCAAACAAAAGCTACTACAACTACAATAATCCCAGACATGTTGGGTTGGCTATATAAATCCTCACTAGCCATGTTTCTCCAATTAAAATTCATCTCAGTCCAGCATTATACAAAATAAAAATAACAAGAATTAAAAGTTCTATATATCTTTTACTGGCATAAAAACCTGTACCTGATAAAAGTCTACTATAATGCACAGAATCTAAAGTAAGCAAACTTACATGACAAAAACACATTCATAACCATTTGGCATTGCCTGCATAGATCTTTTTCTTCCATTGTGCCTCTCTTTCATGAAGTTTGCATGGATTCTAAGAGATTCTAAGTTTTTAGAGACAACTTCCTTCTATGTAATTCTAGGCCTATCTCATCCCCTTTAACACCTTCACTCATCACCGTACCACACCTATAGACCGATGCATTTGGAGATCGACACATGTCGTGACCTCTCATTTTATCCTCACCATGTGCTACTTGTACCTTTTGAAGAATATGGTTATCTTTTATAACATTGTAGGTCTTCTAATTGGTCCATAGCACTTACCTTTCACTTTTCTATGCATCCTTCAAATCACAGAAACCGGTAGCACTTCTCCATTTCAACCATCTGATTTTGATACTATGTGTAACATCTTCATGTATCATTCTATTCTCCTGGAACAATATCTGAATTGTTTACATTTAGGAATCACAACCCCATCCAATCTTACATCAGTGGTTTTCGGTTGTTAAGTGAAATACCAGTGCCTTTTTTGTCTTTCTATAAGTTATAAAGGACACTCAGTTACCTATTCATCAACCTAAAGGGGGAAAAGCCGAAAAGATACATAATTTCAAAGAGTTGATTGGATGCACTTTGGCTGAACAAGTATGGAGCAGAAGCTAACTGAAGCAACAGATCTAAAACACACATCCATATTGTATATTACTTGTGCAGAATGAATTTTAAAAACCGGGCATTCAGAATTTTGATAGAATGGGTGCACTATTACGAAAAGGTGGATCTAAGTTATAAATTTGATTCATTTGATCTTTAGGTTCTTATCATTGAACTTTTTAACTTTCTAACGTCAATTAAAGAGGTGCACCCAATCATTATCACATTATGTGATACTAGGAATGTGGGTTTACATATTTATATTTAAGTAATATTTTTGAAAAACTACAACACTAATATAAATGATTTAGGAAGGAGAGCACCCGCCTAGATACACCCCTATTGAGAAGTTATCAACTTTCTCGAGCATTGCACCTCCAAAAACATAGCGTTGTAAGAATTCACAAGCTATGGTTGTGGCAAGGTATGATAGGTATAAGCCTCAGGTCTATCACCACGATTAGTCACACTTTGGAGAATATACATATTGGCAATAGAGAAAATGGGCAATTGGCTATGAAATAAGCAGGTCCCTAAATTTTATCGATTCACCTTCTCCCAGCTCTAGCTCAACTTGACAAGAATACAACAGAAGAGATAACAATGAAGGGAGAAACTAACCAGGATTCTTCGAGGGAGCGGAGCAATTGCTGTAAAAACAAAGAGCATTATGATTATTGCTGCAGCGGAATTTGGAGGATCTGTGAGCCAATCCAATAGACAGAAAAACAGAAAGCTTTCTCATTTCAGAACCGATACTTCTTTGTTTCGAATGAGCAGAGAAGAGTGGGTTCGTTGCATAAAAAGTGCGCCAATTCGTTGAAGAGGACAGACGTGGACAAACAAGACTCCATTCGTTTTTGTCTTCGCATGGGTCTTCGATCCAATTAAGCAAACCTCTCTACTATGGTTAGGTTGTTACGCAAACCAATACACCGCTGCTAGTGTCACATATTGAATTGTTTTAATTAAAATAACAATCACATAGGTCGTATACTATTTTCCTTTCTTATACAATATCATATAATTTCAATAATAAATTTAAAGAAAAACTAGCGAGATATGATAAAAATAAAACAAATTATTTTCTTTGGCTCACTCTTTAACTTGACATGATACGTAAAAGAAAAAATAAAACTTTTAAAACTTATCTTCTAAAATCATTGCGAAATATTTATGTAGTTAAAAATTATTTTATTAAGATAACAATGTGGTTACACCAATTCAATCATTACAAAAATTAAAACTTTTAATCATTACCTAATATTAGATTTAAACATATAATATTGTAAAGTTCAGTAATAATGAGAACAAAAATAATAGTTAAAGTAACAATACAATATGATGGATAATAACCTTCCAAACAAGATGTTACACTCTATTGAACTATATTGTAGTACTAAATTAATACATGTATATAATAATTTGGAGACTATTATATGATTAATAACTGTACAAAGTTCATATGCAAGGTTTCACATCCAAGTAAATAAATAATAGGTGAGCGTACATAGCTTATTTCTTATGTTATTTCCCGCAAAATAATTAGCAGTTCCTATGTTGTAAATTATGGGAAAGAATTTTTGAGTACGGAATCAAAATGCTCAATTCAAGCTTGTTAGGTCGAGTTTATCGCATCAATTTGTCTAATATAAAATAATTTTTCATATGATTGGTGAATTATTGTAGTCTGTAGGGAAGCAAAAATTTATGATGTGCACGCCTAAAGGAAAGGAAAGCAGCAGTAAAAGTTAGCTAAAAGATTCAAAATATTTTTTGGACAATGAAAGTAATAGATTAGCGTTTCTCGCCATTGATGGAATCAAGGAGATGCAGCATTTACCCTTAAAGACGAAGCTATTCCGTTCACTTCACACATCACTGTCACTGTCACTGTCACTACACCCCAAACCCACCAGCAAGAACCGAGCAGCAGAGCAGAATTGTTTATCTCTCCTCCAACTCTGCGATTCTCTTCCTAAACTCCTCCAACTACACTCCCATATCTTCAAATTAGGCCTACAAAACAACCCACTGGTCCTCACAAAATTTACCTCCATTTCCTCAGAACTTAACGCCATTAACCATGCTTCATCATTCATTTTTTCCCCATATGTTGAAAACCATTCCTTTGATACCTTTCTTTTCAACACCTTTATCAGGAGTTTCGCTATAACTATTGATTTTAAGCATAATGCTTTGTGTTTGTATGGTAAAATGTTAACTTATGGTATTTGGCCTAATAAGTTTACCTACCCTTTTGTGCTTAAAGCTTGTGCTGGAATTGGAGAGTTGAAACTAGGCCAGACGGTTCATGGGTCAGTGGTGAAATTTGGGTTTGATGATGATTCTCATGTTTTGAATACTATGGTTCATATGTATTGTTGTTGTGATGGTGGGGTTGATCATGCGCGGAAGGTGTTTGATGAAATGCCTAACTGGGATTCGGTAGGGTGGAGTGCGATGATAGGTGGTTATGTGAGATGGGGTTTGTCTAGTGAGGCTGTAGGGTTGTTTAGGGAAATGCAGGTTGTTGGAGTAGAACCTGATGAAGTAACAATGGTTTGTTTGTTGTCTGCATGTATTGATTTGGGTGCGCTTGAGCTAGGGAAGTGGCTCGAGGCATATATCGAGAGGAAGAATGTTCCAAAGAGCGTCGTTCTTTGGAATGCTTTAATTGACATGTTTGCAAAATGTGGTGATGTTGATAAAGCTCTGAGTTTGTTTAGAAGCATGAGTCAAAGGAATATTGTTTCTTGGACTTCAGTTATAGATGGTATGGCCATGCATGGCCGGGGAACTGAGGCTGTTTCGTTATTTGAAGAGATGAAGAAAGACGGTGTTGTACCTGATGATGTTTCCTTTATTGGGTTACTTACTGCTTGTAGCCATTCAGCTTTAGTTGAGCAAGGTAAGGGATACTTTGATTCAATGACAAAGGAATTTGGGATTTCACCTAAGATAGAACACTACGGATGCATGGTTGATCTGTTATGCAGAGCTGGACATGTGCAAGAAGCATTGGATTTTGTTCAGAGAATGCCTGTTAAGCCAAATCCAGTAATTTGGAGAACACTTACTACTGCTTGCCGTGCACATGGCGAACTGACACTTGGTGAAAAAATAACAAAAGAGCTGATAAAACATGAACCTGCGCACGACTCTAATTATGTACTACTTTCCAACATTTATGCAAAAATGTTTTCTTGGGAGAAGAAGACCATGATTAGGGAAGTTATGGCGAAGAAGGGAATGAGAAAGGTTCCAGGGAGCACTATGCTTGAGCTATACAACGAAATCTATGAATTTGTATCGGGAGATAAAAGTCATAGTGAGTACAAAATCATTCATCAGATGGTGGATGATATTGGAAAGGAGATTAGAAGAGCTGGATTTGTTGCTTCAACATCAGAAGTGCTACTTGATATCGATGAAGAAGATAAAGAAGGTGCTGTAAATAGGCACAGCGAAAAGCTTGCTATTGCATTTGCCCTTATGAAGACACCTCCTGGAACTCCTATCCGAATCGTGAAAAACTTACGAGTCTGTGAAGATTGCCACACTGCAACTAAATTCATCTCGAAGACTTACAAGCGAGAAATATTGATGAGGGACAGGAACCGATTTCACCACTTCATAGATGGGGTTTGCTCTTGCAAAGACTTCTGGTAGCTTAATGTGTTTGACGTTGTAATCAATATCAGTCATGGCAAGCCAGGAGTTCCTTTTCTTGAGCATTGATGTTAAATAAGTTGGCAGATTTAATTGTAAATATAGCCACTGTAAATATGGAATAGAATATGTTATTATAGGAAATAAGTTTAGATGAAATCCCTTGATT